>JAUELO010000020.1:2284041-2299677 GCA_032357855.1 Amphibolips quercusostensackenii
TGTGCAGCTTTTTAAGAATTGTGAAAGGCTTCTGAAGTATTACATTTCCTAAAGATTCCCAGGAAAATTAAAAACGGTTTTTCATTTTTTTTAAATAATTTAAAAAGAATATTTAAAAAGATCTAGAAATATGTACAAAACTGTCAAAAATGAATGTGGAATATTTATTTTTTTAATTAGTCAGGATTTTAAAAAGATTGTAAGAAAAAATTGTGTACAAGTTTTAAGAAAAATCCAAATCATTTCTAAAGATGTTTAAAAGTTCTGAACATATTTCAAAAATAATTAAAAATTTGAAAAAATGTAAAACAACGTGTAAATTTCTGAACATTTTGAACCTAATTTAAAAAATTTTTTAATTCGTTGACTGACCCTTCTTCCTGCTTTTTTTTACCTTTGCTTCCTTTTTATCTATATTGTTATTACTTTTTTATCCCTCTAATGTCACTATTATGAAAGAGTGATCCGAATCTATATAATCCCCTACCTCTAGTTTTTTAACCTTTTCTCTAACCTCATCGTCCACTATGACATAATTAATTGACGTTCCCTCTTCTCCTCCTCAGCGTTTATATTCCCCTCCTCATTCCCTTCTATATTTTCGTTAAGGATAAATCATCCCATCTCCTCGAAACACTTTAGCAATTTCTTTCCCTTCCCAATCAGTGTCTTGCCTTTGGATTTTCTCCCTCGCTCTCCTCTCCATTCTCTCCCTCCTCTTTCTCCTCTTCTCGCGTTGAAATCTCCCCCTATTATAAGCCTATTCTCCTCCTTGTTTTCTTCTATTAATTTTTTTATCTCCTCTGATTTATCCTGCATATCACCGTTTACATACACCCCCACTATCTTTTACCTGGTTCCTCCCATTTCTACCTCTTATACTATTAATCCCTCTTTTTGTTCTTTTATGTCTTTCTTGTACTTCCCAGTTATGCATTCGCTCCTGACTCCCATCACTATTCCTCCCATTGCTCTGCCTTTTTTTATTCTTCCTCTTTGTGTTTTGCACCTGCCGTTTATAACCTCTTGGTAACCTTCCTCTTACTCTTTCCTATTCCCTTTTATCTAGCCACGTCTCCATTATTACTACTACATCCCATTGTGCGAAATTGTTCCTAAACTCACTATATTTTCTCTTTAAGCCTACTATATTCCAGTACCATATCCTCCATTTTTTCCTTCTTTTATTGCTCGTCTCTTTTAGTTTTTTACTTTTTCTCGTTTTTCTATCTTCCGTTTCTTTCTCGTTTTTCTATCTCCTGTTCCTTTCTCTCCTAGTTTCCCGTCATCACATTTTCTACTAACTCTTCCTTTTTTTCGTCCCAATCTCCCCATACACCATTTATCTGTATTCTTCCATACTTAACCCATGCTCTTTTTCCATTACTTCTTACCTCTTCCGCTATTTTTCCTAACTTATACTGCATATTCCTTTCTACTAATGTCAAATCACCCTAGTAGGGAAAGAGATGAAGAAGAGAACATAACAAAGGAAGAAATAGTCAAAGTTTCAGGAATAATAAATGATAGAGTATGGAGAGGAGAGGGATGGCCAGAGTTATGGAAAGAAGGAGCAGTGGTACCCATAGTGAAGAAAGGCAAAGGAAAGGAGGTTAAAGATCATAAGGGAGTGACGCTGATTCCAACATTGTATAAAGTATATGTAACGGTTTTGTCAGAGATATTAAAGGAAAAAAGGTTAAGGAATAAAAAATTGTGCCACCGAATCAGACAGGGTTCAGTAAAGAAATGGGGTTTAAGGACAACCTATATGTTCTGAATTATCTGATAAATTAAAGGATTAAAAGAGAGAAAGGGGGAATGATAGCAATGTTCGTGGACTTAAAAGCGGCGTTTGACTCCTTGGACCGAGTCGAGATGGAAAAAATTATGGTGCAAAAGGGAATAAGAGAGGGCTTCGTAAAGAGAGCATGGGAAATTTTCAGAGAGACAAAAAGCCGGGAAAAGGTAGGAGAGAAAGTAGGGAATAACTTCTGTTTAGTGAGACAAGTAAGGCAAGGATGTCCTCTAAACCCACTTTTATTTAATATATTAATCGCAGACTTAGAAGAAGAAATGAAGAAAAAGAAATGGGGAGGAGTAAGGATGAGAGAGAAAAAGATATATACACTAGCATACGCAGACGATATAGTGTTGATAGCAGAGGATGAAGAAGAGATGATCGGATTAATTACAGGATTGGAGAGATATTTAGATGAGAAAAGACTGAATTTAAATGTATAAAAGACAAAAATAATAAGGTTTAGAAAAGGAAAAGAAAGAAAGAAAAAATAGACTTAGAAATGGAAGTGAGTACAATTAGAAGAAGTGAAGAAGTTTAAATATTTGAAATATACCTTGCAAGAAAACGGAGATCATAGAGCTCATATAAATGAAAGGATAAAACAGCGGCAGGGGTAATGAAACAGATATAAGGAATAGGAAAAAGAAGGTTCAAAAAAGATTGCAGAAGGAGAATGTGGTTGTTTGATACGCTGGTATGGCCGGTATTAGGTTATGGAGCGGAGATATGGTGATGAAAGAAAACGAAAGAGATTGAAAGTTTACAAGAAAGGTATATAAGGTGGACGCTAGGGGTAAACTGGAGGACACCTGGATATATAGTGAGAGAAGAAGCGCAAAGAGATAAATTATGTACAAGAGCGGAAAAGAGGGCATTTCAATTTGAGACAAAGTTAAGGAAGGGGAGAGAAGGGGAATTAGCAAAAAAGTGTTTAAAGACGTAGAAGAAAGGAGAGGTAGAGCGATAGAAACAACAAAATGGGAAGAAGAAAGAAGGGAGTTCTTTAGTGTTAGAGATATAGGAGAGAGGAATGAAGTATGTTATAAAGAATTGGAGAGAAGGGACAGAGAAAAGCAATTAATGAAAAGATGGGGAATGATTAAGAAATCAAAATATAATAAATGGTATTAGATAATAAAAAAGAAGAAATACCAAAGTATTTAGAAAGGGATGGGATTGTATTGGAAAAAGAAAGAGAACAGAAAGTGCAGAATGTGTAAGTGGAAGGAGAAAACATGGGAGCATGTTGAGGAAGGATGTAGGAGAGGAACGGAAGATCAAGGAAGTTTTTAAGAGAATGTGGTAAAGATTCTTGGGGAGGATGAAATGGGTGAGGAGTGGATGAAGGAGTTGGAGGGGCTAGAGGGGCGAATGAAAGAGAATGAAAGTTTGGATGTTAAAAAAAAATAAGTAGATTAAGTTGCGGATGTGTTCGCTCCCACTCGCCTGCTCCCACTCGCTCGCTCTCACACGCTCGCTATCGCTCTTTTGCTTTCGATCGCTCGCTCGCTCTTTAGACATATATGTAGTATAAAAGTAAGAATCTAGATATAAGAATTGATGTAAATAGTTGTAAATAATTGTAAATAGTAAAGATAAGTTATTATAAGGTTTTTAGATGGTCTTGTAAGAAACGGAAGTCATGTAAACTCTTAGGGGACACATTATTGATAAAGAAAAAGGTTGAAATGAGTCGCTGAAAATTCTTTGAGAAATTGCTGAACTTTAATTTACAAAAAGCTGAAAACAGGTACTTGTTTCCCCCTCCCCCTCTAATATAAATTTTTTAAAGGCCCAGATGTGTGAGTAAATATTGAAGCATCAAAAATTTACTTTTTGAAGGTCTCTATTCTACACTGTGTCCCCCAATTCCCCTGTTTTCTTCCCTTTTCAAAAAATTTCTCTTTTTCCACTTTTTTCAAAATACTTTCCATTTCTCTTTCTACTTTTTTTTTTAATTTAAATTCGTACTGAAGTAATAAACCCCACTAATAAAATAAAACTATTTTTGTTAAAAAATGTAGTCATCTTTGGTTGAAGATTAATCTTTTTTGGTTGAAAATTCTACTATCACGTCATGTTTGGTTTGAAATTAATGTTAATTTTTGTTTAAAAATATTTGTTTAACAATAAACAATCCTGTTAGAATTTCACTCTGTGTAATTGCAATTTGCATTTCGAAAAAACTGATTTTCAAATAGGAAAATGTAAAATTTTTTTCACAGACAGCAATTATCATATTTACAAATTTGTAACTCAGAATAGCAGTTATCATTTGCTTTTTATTTTTATAAACTAAGACGACTGGAAAATATCAAACAATTAAATTCCCAACACTATAAGAAATTCGAAAAATAAATTTACAGGAATGGAAAATTGCCGAAATTAGAAAATCGCCGTAATAGAAAATTGCCAAGTTAGAAAATTCTTGAATGTTCAATAGTATAATTGAAGCTAAAAATCCCCGGGACTGAAAGAATTCCAAAATGTAATTCTGATATTATAAAATTGACGAACCAGAAAATTCTCGAATATCAACTCTTTAAATTTGAATCAGTTATAATTTTTACTAATTCCATTTGGTGGTCAAAAAATAAATTCACTGTCATTTTCCGGTTTCCCGGTCCAGCGGCCACATTGATTAATGTATACAGAGTGGAGTTTTTGTTTGCAATTTCTCGAATCAAAAATCAACTTAGAAGCTCCCAATAGCCAGAAGTAAGAGAATGGGAGAAAAGTAATCGTGAAGTCGGGCAAGCTCGGGTTCGTCTTCGTGCATTTTCGGTCGCTCTTCGCAACTCGTAACAGAGCCGACTCCCCTCCAACCAGCCGTGTGCTCGTTTGTTCCGTTTTTACTCGGAAGATTTCTTTGTTCCTTTTTTACTCCGAAAAATTGATGTTCCATTTTCACTCGCAAATTTTTTATGTCCTGTTTTTACTTTCAGCCGCTGAGTTGAGAGTTTCGAAAGCACCAGCTCCAAACGCATATTAGAAACCGAAGTTCTAACAAATGTTGACACTCAGGTATATAATAAGGACTTTTTGCGGGTAACAATCATCTATTAAAAATATCTTAGTCAAAAATTCAATTACTTATTTTAGAATAACCCTTTTTTTATAGAAAATTCATATTTTGGGTTAAAAATTCGTCTTTTTGGATAGAACATTTAACTATTTTGTAAAAAAGTTAAAAAGCTTTGAAAATTTATCTCCTTTTGTGGAAAGTTAATATTTTTTGGTTGAGGATTCAACTATTTTAATAGCAATTTATCGTTTTTGGTTAAGTTCAACTGGTGTTAGTTCATATTTAAAATAATTTTTCGGTTGAAATATGAACTATTATATTTTTAATTAAGAATTAATCTTTGTTAGTTAAATATTCATATTTTTCGGTTAGAAAATCAACTTTTTTGTAAAAAAATCGTCTTTTTGTCTTGAAAATTAAAGAGTTTGGTTAAAATTTTTTTCCTTTCGTAAAAAAAAAGCTTCGTTTTCTGAAAAATCAACTCTTTTGTTAAAAATTAAGTCTTTGTAATTTAAAAATGTATCTCTTGGTATCAAACATTTATTTGCATTAAAATATTTGAATTCATTTTACGATATATTTTTTAATGTGAAATTTCTTTTATAAAAATTTGATTTTTTAATAAACATTTATAATAATTCAAAAAAATAAAAATTTAAGTAGAAAAATAACAGCTTATAAAAATACATTGCTAAATAATTAAAACATAACTACATATAATTTTGAAAATCATTTCAAATACTCATTTCACGGCCATTATCGTAAATCAGTGTATCAAAAAACATCGCTAAATCATCAGAACATTATTTACTCTAATTTAAAAAAAAAATTTTTTTCAATAATTATTTTTATTCAATAATTAATCTCCTCTTCTTTAAAATGATATTAAAAAAATGAAAAAATATTCACTTGTTCTCGAATTAAAATGAAGAATTAAGAAGCGTACGTCGAATTGATACCTTTCGTTAATAACAATTAATTTATTAATTAAGAATTGGTCACAAAAATTAGAAAATAATTATATGATTGTGATAGAGAGATATATCTAAAATATAACTAAACTTTGAAAATACAGATCACAGACAATTTTAAATTGCATAATCTTAATGTTAATAAACAATTTATGTTACTTAACCAAAAAAATTAAAAATCTATCCTTATGCAGTTTAATATTGAGCAAAAAATAAATCAGTGATTAAAAAAACAGTTTGCAACATAAAAATCAATAAACAATTATTTTCATTAAAACATTTAAATAATTTCTACTTTATATTTTAATGAAAAGTTAATTTATTCATATATTATTCATAATATACGTAAACTTGGGTTATAAATATTATATCCAATATTAAATTACATAATCTTAATGTAAATAAACAATTTATGTTTCTTTATCAAAAAAATTAAAATTAAATTTTTATGCAGTTTAATATTGCGAGAAAAATGAATAAATCAGTTTACAACATGAAAAGCAATAAACAATTATTTTCACTAAAACATTTTAATAATTTCTACTTCATATTTTAATGAAAATTAATGTTATTTGATCGAAAAAAATTAAAATTAATTCTTTATGCAAATTAATGTCGTGGAAAAAATGTATAAGTCAATATTTAATCAGTGCACAACATAAAAAGCATTGAACAATTATTTCTATTGAAACATTCAAATCAATTTTTCTTAGAATTTTTTTTTTTTAATTTTATTTCTGAAAATTTTAATTATCAATAAACTTTCATACTAATTTTCAAAAAAATTAAAGCAGAATATTTAGAAACAATTCTAAAAATTGAATTCAGATATTTATTCAAGCATTAATCTATAAATTCAAACATTGAAATAACATTTACTTTACTTTTTTGTTAATCTTTACTTTTACTTCTAAGAATCTTATTTATTAAAAACATTTTATACTTATTTCAGAAAGAATTAAAACATATTCATATATAATTTAAAAATTAAATTCAGATACCTATTTTACAACATCAGATGCGTTTCAAAAATTATATATAAGCAGAATAGGGGTATCTTAAATATAAATAAACCTTTATTATGCAAATTATATCCAATAATAGATTACATAACCTTCCAGTAATTAATTAATTCATGTTATTAAATTTTATAAAAACTAAATTTGAATCATTATTTGACGTCATTTTGTGAACAATAATTCAGCTAATAATTATTTTATCATTTTGCAAAGAAAGAAGCATTAAACTAAAAAAAATTTGAAGCATTTTGAGTAATTTTTTTTGGTTCACAGGATTTAATAAAAATTTCAGAAAAAATTAGAATCATTTCAGAAAGTACTGAGAATTTTCGAACGGATGTTAAACATAATTAAAAGTTTAAAAACATTCCAAATGATTGAAAACAAAACGTAGTGTTTTAAACATTTCGAAATAAAATTTTGAACCTGTTTCAGGATAGTGAGAAGTTTTAAGATAATACAAACTTTTATTAAGATTCCTGGATAAATTTTTTATGACCTTTTATTTTGAAAAATTAATTTTTACAGATTATCAAAAAAGTTTCAAAAGGTATCCAAAATTGACAACATTCGAACACTTGAGGTGATTTTTTTTTAATTTCCCAGGATTTAATAGAAATTTTAGAAAAACACAGAATCATTTTTAAAAGTACCTAAAATTTTTGAACGAATTTCAAAAATGATTGAAAATTTAGAAACATTCCAAATAATTAGAAATAAAATGTAGATTTATTAACATTTTTAACCAAAATTTCGAATTTGTTTTAGAATTTTCAAAGGATTCAAGATAATACAACGTTTTTCTTAAAAGTTCTGCGAAAATTTAAAATAACTTTTGACATTAAATAATTAATTTTAACAGATTGGTAAAAAGATTTTAAAAGACATCCAAAATTTTAAAAAAATAATAAGGAACATTTTATGTTATTTTTTTTTTTAGGTTCCCAGGCTTTTATAAAAGGTTTAGAAAAAATTAGAATCTTAAAAAAAATATTAAGAACTTTTCAAAAATATTTCGAAACAATAAAAAATTTGAAAACATTTTTTAAGATTAGAATAAAATGCAGATTTTTCAACATTTTGAAATAAAATTTTCAATATGTTTTAGAATATTGAGAGGTTTTAAGATAATACAAACTTTTTCTTAAGATTCCTGGAAAAATTTTTAATGACTTTTTATTTTGAAAAATTGATTTTAACAGATTATTTAAAAAGTTTCAAAAGACATCTAAAATTGTCAAAAAATAATTAAGAACATTTTAAGTAATTTTTTTTCTCAGGATTTAATAACAATAATAGAAAAAGAATTAGAAACATAACAAAATTACTTAAAAGGATTGAAATGATTTTAAAAATAATATAAAAATTAAAAATATTCCAAAAAATTAAAAACAAAATGTAGATTTTTTAACATTTTGAAATAAAATTTTGAATCTGTTTCAGGATTTTTAGAGGTTTTTAAATGATAACAAATTTTTCCTTAGATTCCTGGAAAAATTTTTTATGATTTTT
Source organism: Amphibolips quercusostensackenii (assembly GCA_032357855.1). Classification (NCBI taxonomy): domain Eukaryota; kingdom Metazoa; phylum Arthropoda; class Insecta; order Hymenoptera; family Cynipidae; genus Amphibolips; species Amphibolips quercusostensackenii. The sequence continues at coordinate 2,292,373 of JAUELO010000020.1, forward strand.
TACTTTGAAAAATTACTTTTAACAGATTTTAAAAAAAGATTTGCAAAGATATCTAAAATTGTAAAAAAAATCAAATAATTTTAAACATTTTAAGTGATTTTTTTTTGTTTTACAGGATTTAATAAGAATTTTAAAAAAAATAGAATCATTTTAGAAAGTACTGAGCATTTTTTAACGAATTTTGAAAATAATTAAAAATTTAAAAACATGCCCAATAAATAAAAACTAAATGTAGATTTTTTAACATTTTAAAATCAAATTTTGAACCTGTTTTAGGATATTTAGAGGTTTTAAGATGATACAAACTTTTTCTTAAGATTCCTGAAAAAATTTTTAATGACTTTTCATTTCGCAAAATTAATTTTAACAGATTATCAAAAAAGTTTAAAAAGATATCCAAAATTGACTAAAAATAATTTAGAAAATTGAAGGTGATTTTTATATAGTTTTCCAGGATTTTATAGAAATTTTAGAAAAAAAAAGTAGAATCATTTTGAAAAGTACTGAGAATTTTTTAACGAATTCCAAAATTGATTAATAATTAAAAAACATTTTGAATAATTAGAAACAAAATGTAGATTTGTTAACATTTTGAAACAAAATTTTGAATTTGTTTCAGAATTTTCAGAGGATTCAAGATAATACAACGTTTTTCTCAAAATTCATGGGAAAATTTGAAAAGACTTTTCGTTTGAAAAAATTAATTTTAACAGATAATTAAAAAAGTTTCAAAAGATATCTAAAATTGTCAAAAAATGATTTGGAACATTTTAAGTGATTTTTGTTTAGTTTTTTAGTATTTGATAAGAATTTAAGAATAAATTAGAATCACTTTAAGTAGCACTTAGAATTTTTAACGAATTTCAGAAATATTAAAATATATTAAAACATGCCAAATAATTGAAAACCAAATGTAGATTTTTCAACTTTTTAAAATAAAATTTTGAACCTGTTTTAGGATATTAAAAGGTTTTAACATCATACAAACTTTTTCTTAAGATTTCTGAAAAAATTAAAAGTAACTTCATATAAAAAAAATTAATTTTAACAGATTATTAAAAAAGTTTGAAAAGATATCTAAAGTTGAAAAAAATGATTTAGAACATCTTAAGTGATTTTGTTAATTTACTAGGATTTAATAAAAGTTTTTAAAAAAATAAGAATAATTTTTAAAAAATATTTAGAATTTTTTAACGAATTTCAGTAATATTTAAAAATTTGAAAACATTTCAAATAATTAAAAACAAAATGTAGATTTTTTAACATGTTGAAATAAAATTTTGAACTTGTTACAGGATATTAAGAGGTTTTAAAATAATAAAACTTATTCTTAAAATTTTGGAAAATTTTGAAATGACTTTTTATTTTTAAAAATTAATTTTAACAGGGTATTAAAAAAGTTTCAAAAGATATCTAAAATTGTCAAAAAATTATTTGGAACATTTTAAGTTATTTTTTAAGTTTCCCAGGATTTGATAAAAATTTTAGAATAAATTTTGAATCAGTTAAAGAAGTACTTAGAATTTTTGGACGAATTTCAAAACTGATAAAAAGTTTTAACAAATTTTTAATAAATCAAAATAAAATGTGGATATTTTAAGATTTTAAAACACAATTTTTAATCTCTTTTAGAATTTTAAGAGGTTTAAAGATAATACAAAATTTTTTCTAATATTTCTGGGAATATTAAAAATTATTTTTTATTTTGAAAAATAACTTTTAATAGATTATTAAAAAAGATTAGCAAAGATATCTAAAATTGTAAAAAAGAATAATTTGAAACATTCTAAACGTTTTTTTTTTCATTACTAGGATTTAATAAAAGTTTTAGAAAAAATTAGAATAATTTTTAAAAAAATACTTACAATTTTTGAACGAATTTTAAAGGTAATTAAAAGTTCATAAACATTCCAAATGATTAAAAACAAAATGTAGATTTTTTAACATGCTGAAATAAAATTTTGAACTTGTTTCAGGATATTGAGAGGTTTTAAGATAATACAAATTTTTTCTTAAGATTACTAAAAAAATTTTAATGCTTTTTTATTTTGGAAAATTAATTTTAAAAAATCACTTGAAAAGTTTTGAAGGATAGCTAAAATTTTTAAAAAACCATTTGGAACATTTTAGGTGATTTTTTTATTTTTCCAGTATGTGATTAAAGATTTAGAAAAAATTAGAAGCATTACAAAAATACTTAAAATTTTTATAATAATTTTAAGAATAATAAATATTTGAAAACATCAAAAAAAAGTTTGAACAAAATGTAGATTCTTTAACGCTTTGAATTAAAATTTTGAATCTGGTTCAGGATTTTAGGAAAAATTAAGAGGATATTGAGAGATTTTAAGATAATACAAACTTTTTTTTAAGATTCCTGGAGAAATTTAAGAAGACTTTTCGTTTTTCAAAATTAATTTTAACAGATGATTAAAAAAGTTTCAAAAGATATCCAAAATTATAAAAAAATAATTTGGAACATTTTAAGTGATTTTTCTTAGTTCCCTAGGATTTAATAAAAATTTTAGAATAAATAAGAATCACTTTAAATAGTACTTAGCATTTTTTAACAAATTTCAGAAATATTTCAAAATTAAAAACCATGCCAAATAATTGAAAACAAAATGTAGATTCTTGATCATTTTAAAATAAAATTTTGAACCTGTTTCACGATACTGAGAGGTTTCAAGATAATACAAACTTCTGTTTAAGATTTCTGGAAAAATTAAAAATGACTTCATTTTGAAAAATTAATTATAACAGATTATTAAAAAAGTTTCAAAAGATATTCAAAATTGTCAAAAAATAATTTGGAACATTTTAAGCGTTTTTCTCAGTTTCCCAAGATTTAATAACAATTTGAGAATAAATTAGAATTATTTTAAATAACACTTAGAATTTTTGAACGAATTTCACAAATATTCAAAATTGTAAAAACATTCCAAATAATTAAAAAACAAAATGTAGATTTTTTTCATATGTTGAAATAAAATTTTAAACCTATTTCAGGACATTGAAGGGTTTTAAGATAATACAAACTTTTTCCTAAGATTTCTAAAAAAATTAACAATAACTTCATTTAAAAAAATTAATTTCAACAGATTATTGAAAAAGTTTTAAGAGATATCTAAAATTGAAAAAATGATTTAGAACATTTTAAGTGATTTTTGTTAATTTACTAGGATTTAATAAAAGTTGCAGAAAAAATAAGAATAATTTTGTTAAAATATTTAGAATTTTTAAACGAATTTCAGTAATATTTAAAAATTCAAAAACATTCCAAATAATTAACAACAAATTATAGATTTTTTAACATGTTGAAATAAAATTTTAAACTTGTTTCAGGATATTGAGAGATTTTAAGATAATACAAACTTTTTTTTAAGATTCCTAGAAAATTTTTTAATGACTTTTTATTTTGAAAAATTATTTTTAACAGATTATTAAAAGAGATTTGCAAAGAAATCTAAGATTGTAAAAAAAAATAATAATAATAATTTGGAACATTCTAAGTGATTTTTGTTAATTTACAAGGATTTGATAATAGTTTAAGAAAAAATTAGAATAATTTTTAAAAATACTTGGAATTTTTGAACGAGTTTCAAACATAATTAAAAGTTTGAATATTTTCCAAATGATAAAAACAAAATGTAGAGTTTCGAACATTTTATAATAAAATTTTGAACCTGTTTCAGGATAGTGAGAGGTTTTAAGATAATTCAAACTTTTATTAAGATTCCTGGAAAATTTTTTTATGATTTTTCATTTTGAAAAATTAATTTTAACAGCTTATTAAAAAAGTTTCAAAAGATATCCAAAATTGACAAAAAATAATTTAGAACACTTTAGGTTATTTTTTTTAGTTTCCCAGGATTTAGTAGAAATTTTAGAAAAAAACAGAATCATTTTTAAAAGTACCTAAAATTTTTGAACAAATTTCAAAAATGATTAAAAATTTAAATACATTCCGAATAATTAGAAATAAAATGTAGATTTTTTAACATTTTTAAACAAAATTTTGAATTTGTTTTAGAATTTTTAAAGGATTTAACATAATACAACGTTTTTCTTGATAGTCCTGCGAAAATTTAAAATAACTTTTCATTTTGAATATTTAATTTTAACATATTATTAAACAAGATTTTAAAAGACATCCAAAATTTTTGAAAAATAATAAGGAACATTTTATGTAATTTTTTTTAGTTTCCCAGGCTTTTATAAAATGTTTAGAAAAAACTAGAATCCTTAAAAAAATATTAGGAACTTTTAAAAAAATTTTCAAAACAATAAAAAATTTTAAAACATTTCAAATGATTAAAATAAAATGCAGATTTTTCAACATTTTGAAATAAATTTTCAATCTGTTTCAGTATATTGAGAGGTGTTGAGATAATACAAACTTTTTCTTAAGATTCCTGGAAAAATTTAAAATAACTTTTTATTTTGAAAAATTGATTTTAACAGATTATTTAAAAAGTTTCCAAAGATATCTAAAATTGTCAAAAAATAATTTAGAACATTTTAAGTGATTTTTTTTTTTTTAGGATTTGATAACAATTTTCAGGATTTAATAAGAATTTAAGAAAAAAAAGAAAATCATTTTAGGAAGTACTTAGCATTTTTCAACGAATTTTAAAAATAATAAAAAATTTAAAAACATTCTGAATAATTAAAAACAAAATGTACATTTTTTAACATTTTAAAATAAAATTTTGAACCTGTTTCAGGATATTTAGAGGTTTTAAGATAATAAAAACTTTTTTTTAAGATTCCTAAAAAAATTTTTTATTACTTTTCATTTCGCAAAATTAATTTTAACAGATTATCAAAAAAGTTTTAAAACATATCCAAAATTGACCAAAAGTAATTTGGAACATTAAAGGGGATTTTTTTATAGTTTCCCAGGATTTAATAGGAATTTTAGAAAAAAAATAAAATCATTTTTAAAAGTACTTTAAATTTTTTGAAGAATTTCAAAATTGATTGAAGAGTTAAAAACATTTTGAATAATAAGAAACAAAATGTAGATTTGTTTACATTTTGAAACAAAATTTTGAATTTGTTTCAGAATTTTTAGAGGATTCAAGATAATACAACGTTTTTTTTAAATTCCTGGTAAAGTTTCAAATTAGTTTTTATTTTGAAAAATTAATTTTAACAGCTGAGTAAAGAGATTTCAAAAGACATCCAAAATTGTCAAAAAATAATTTGGAACATTTTAAGTGATGTTTTATAGTTTTCTAGGATTTAATAACAATTTTAGAAAAAAATTAGAAACATTATAAAAATATTGAGAACTTTTAAAATAATTTTAAAAATAATAAAAAAATTAAAAACATTTCAAATGATTAAAAACAAAATATAGATTTCTTACCATTTTAAAATAAAATTTTGAACCTGTTTTAACATATTGAAAGGTTTTAAGATAATACAAACTTTTTCTTAAGATACCTGGAAAAATTTTTTATGACTTTTCATATTGAAAAATTAATTTTAACACAATATTAAAAAAGTTTCAGAAGATATACAAAATTTTCAGAAGATATAAAAAATTTTCAAAAGATAATTTGGAACATTTTAAGTGATTTTTTTATGTTCCCAGAATTTAATAAAAATTTGAGAAAAAAATTGGAATCATTCAAAATGGTACTCAGAATTTTTTAATGAGTTTCAGAAATATTTAAAAAATTTTAAAAATGCCAAATAACCGAAAACAAAATATAGATTTTTTAACATTTTAAAAATTTAATTTTGAACTTGTTTCAGAATATTGAGAGGTTTTATAGTAATACAAACTTTTTCTTAAGATTTCTGGAAAAATTTTTAATGACTTTTTATTTTAATAAATCAATTTTAACAGATTATTAAAAAAGTTTTAAAAGATATCCAAAATTGTCAACAAAAAAAATTTCGAACATTTGAAGCGATTTTTTTTAGTTTTCCAGGATTTAATAAAAATTTTAGAATAAATTAGAATCATTTTAAATAATACTTAGAATTTTTGAATGAATTTTAAAAATAGTCAGAAATTTATAAACATTCCAAATATTGAAAAACAAAATGTAGATTTTTTAACATGTTGAAATAAAATTTTGAACTTGTTTTAGGATATTGAGAGGTTTTAAGATAATACAAACTTTTTTTTAAGATTTCTGGAAAATTTGAAAATGACTTTTCATTTTAAGAAATTAATTTTAACAGATTATTAAAAAAGTTTCAAAAGATATCCGAAATTGTCAAAAAATAATTTGGAACATTTTAAGTAATTTTTGTTAATTCACTAGGATTTAATAAAAGTTTTAGAAAAAATAAGAATAATTTTTAAAAAATACTTAGAATTTTAAACGAATTTCACAAATAATTAAAAGCTTAAAACATTCCGAATAATTTAAAAGAAAATATAGTTTTTTACTAAACATTTTAAAATAAAATTTTTAATCTGTTTGAGGATATTGTGGATTCATGTACTTTTTTACATCTTTGAATTGCACAATTTATACAAGTTTAAGTATTATTTATTGATTCAGCGTTTTAATTTTAAAAATGTTAAAAAGCAATTATAAAGTTGTTAATTCTGATAATTATTTAATAAAAACAACAAAATAATTATAATAGTACATAAACTTTTAAATTTCAGAATGCCGTGATCCACAGTTATTGTATTTCAAATATTTTCGAATCCGGAGAAATTTTTATAAAAAATTGAATGCTTGTCTACCACTTTGTCAAAATCTACTGAAAAAAAATTCGAGAACTGACGTTCTTAGATTGTTTTCTAAAAATTCCATAACTTTTTCACTTTTTAGATAAAGTTTCCGATTTTTTAGTAAAAATGATATAAGATACTAAAAAAAGTGGCCTATCCTAGAATGGGTGACTAGTCAAGTAAAGTTTCGACAACTTATTTTTTCCACTAATCAACAACATCGATTGGAATGAAGTGCATTTAATCCTTCCAACTGTCATTTGGGAATAGCAGCTGACAAATCCTTTTTCTAATCTTCAACTCGTCATAAAACCTTTTTCCCTTTTCCACTCTACTCATAACAGTGAAACTAATTTTGTCGCGTTTTCGCAATATTGCAGAGGAATTCATCGACGCCAAACTGTGAACATCCCCCGAGAAGACACTGTAATATTCGCCGGTGCGATTCATCTTGCACACACGTGCGAAACACGTGTGAGTCTCTCGGTGGAGATTCGAAAGCCCTCTCTGGGTAACGACAATGGAACACAATGCGGCAAGAAGAGAAGAAGAGGGAGCGAGAGAGAGAATGACTAAATGAGACACAAAAATAAAGGGTC
>JAUELO010000020.1:2315010-2329421 GCA_032357855.1 Amphibolips quercusostensackenii
AACTCTACGGCGAAGAGTTTAAAATTTGCACTAGGGAAGGGAAGCAGAGAAAGAGAAGTGTCGGATAATTTTAACTCTGCATCGCAGAGTTTAAAATCTGCACCGGGGAAGGGAAGTAGAGAATCAGAAGTGTCGGATAATTTTAGTTGTCAATTGTTTGCAACGTTTTTATCCAACTTTTGCTGAATTGTATTTCAGGGTTTTGTTGTGTATGTGGGTCTCTGCCCATACTGGCGTAAAAAATTTGATACGCATCGGTCTTTGAGACCTAAGGTTGATGTTAGTCCTCTTTTTTGCTACGTCCACTGCAGAAGTGTTTGCCTCTAAACCCTTCAAGCTTTTATAACTGACGTGAAACGATTTGAAATTTGTCTAAGTTTATAAAGTTAAATGAAATGTTATCTGGACTTGAAATGCACATTAATTTATAAACTTCTGAATCTAGTGCACTTTACGAGATAGTTTCCATAAAAGAGGGGATTGATAAGATGAAGTTAGCAAAACCAGAGTCTTGACTTCGAAACGCAATTGCAAGAATTTTGCCGGTTTGGGAAGATATAGTGGAGGCATAAATAAATAAACCGGAAACATATATAACACATGTTGAAAAGTTTCTTACCAAAGAGCTGAAACTCGAAGCTCAGCGGATTCAGAGAAGAATCGACTAGACGCACGAAGCTAGTAACGATGTCTAGAACCAGCTGGGACTGGTTGGAAACATAGTTTCCGCGGTAAATCTTGTATTCTACGAGAATGCGAGTAGAAACTTTGAGATAACTCGATGTCAATCCGCAGCTATTTTCCCAGCGCTTCTTATCCTTTCGAACTTATAGGAATAGATATTAAAGCACCTATTGGGCATGCCACAATTAGAGAAAATTAAAATCAAGCCCAAGCATTATTAGTGATAACTTGCGGCTGCATCCGACTTTATTAAAAGTAGTCGCATTTGTCTAGATTTTTGGTCAGGGGAGAGGAAAACTGCAGATAACCACCTTCCGAGTTCCGCTCAACTAGTCGTACAATGCACATGGTCACCCATTCGAGTGCTAACCGCGCTCAAAATTTTATCACATCTGGGCACTTCCAGATGTCATCTAGACTCTTCCAGAGTCATCTGGACACTTCCAGATGTCATGTGGACTCTTCTAGAGTCATCTGGACACTTCTAAAGTCGAAAATATGAGAATAAATACTTTTAACCAAAAACATTTATTTTCTACCAGAAAATACGAACTTTCAACCAAAGAGATGTATTTTCAACTCAAATTTTGAATATTTAACCAAAAAATGAATGTTTAACTGTCAACCAAGTACCTGATTGAATTTTTAAAAAACATTAATTTTTCAAGCCTGAAAATATTAATTTTCAACAATTACTTAAATTTCAACCAAATAGTTAAATTTTTTTCCAAGGTGTTGAATTTTCAAGCTAAAAAGACAAATTTTCTACAAAACTGTAAAATTCTCGAAAAAACTTTATTTTTATCTAAAAAATTCAACTTTCACAAAAAAGTACATTTCAAGTCAAAATCGTTTTTTTACCATTCAAATTTTTTTACTATAAAAGATGAATTTTCTACTGAAGGACGAATTATCAAGCAGCTTAATTAAACGAAAAAAAAATCAGGAAAATAGTTTAATCCTTACCCAAATAGATCAATTTTCAATCAAGAAAGATAAATTTTAAACCAAATCGTTGAACTTTCAACTAAAAAAATATTTTTGAATCAAAAAAGAATCGGCAAAATTTTCAGACTGGAAAATTAATTTTCATGAAGAAACCCTTTTTTAATCAGTTGAATTTAACCCAAGAAGATGAATATTTAACCAAATTCAAAAAAAAAAAAGGAAATAAGGAAGTTATTCACGAAAACAGAGGAATCAATTGTTTGAATAAAATTAATTAATGCTTTATATTCCTAAAATTTGAAATATAAATATTTCATTTTTAATCAAACAGATGCATTTTGAACCAAATTATTGAATTTTTAACCCAGAAAATTAATTTTCTGATCATAAACAAAAAGAATTTTTGGCAAAATCTATGACTTTCAAACGGAATAGTTAAATTTGAAAAAAATAAAATAAAAAAGATAAATTTTTAACGAAAAACGAAAAAGTTTAATTTTACAATAAACATGCATTTTCAACAAAAAGTAAACGTATTTTCAACAGACAATAATGAATTTTCGTCAAAAAAAGAGTTCAATCTTCATAAAATAAAAATGAAATTTTAGCAAAGTAGTTGAACTTTCTACAAAGTAGTTGAATTTTCAACCGAAAAATTTTTATCTTAAATTAAAAACAAATGAATTCACCACAAAAATACGAATTTTTCACAATACAGTTAAACTTTGAAGTCAAAAATACAAATTTTCTATGGTTAATTTTCAACTAATAATAAACTAATAACGCAACTAATAATAACGAATTTTGAATAAAAAAGTTTAATTTTCGAGCAATAAAATAAATCAAAAGATAAATTTTGAATCCAAAAAGACGAATTTTTTTATCAAAAAGACGAATTTTTGTAACAAAACAATTAAGTTTTCGTTAAAAAAAAATTTTTATGAAATGGAAGAATTTTCAACAAACAAATGGAATGTTTAATAAAATAGTTAAATTTTTAAACAAAGAGTTGAATTTACAATCTGCACAAATATATTTTTAACCAAATTGTCAAATTCAAAAATAAAAAAAATTAAACGTAACCAAAAACAGTAACATTTTAAATGTAAAAGAAAAAATATTATAGGAACAGGGGAAATATAGCAATTTTTTACGAATATAGGGAAACATATTCTTAAAAATAAAATAAATAGGATAAATTTTAAACAAAAAATTTAATAGTTAAATTTAAGGTTAAGAAATTAATTTTCAACTTACAAGGGTGCATTGTCAACCAAACAATCGAAATTTTTAAACAAAAAAGATTAAAATTAACCCAAAACCAGCAAAATGTTTCAACCAAAAAAACGAAATTTTTTAGAGACAGTTGAATTTTTAACCCGAAAATTTGAATTTTCAACAAAAAAGTAGAATTTTCACAAAAAAGTTCATTTTTAAACCAAAAAGACGAATGTTTACAATAAAAGTTTACTTTTCAACCAAAGATAAATTTTGAACTAAAATAACCAAAAAAGGTGAATTTTCGTTAAAAAAAAACGATATCAGAAGACAGTTAAATAATCAACCTGAAAAGTTAAATTTTCAACAAAAAATATATTTTTTCAGCCAAGAAAGATAAATTTTCAACCAGAGATAAATTTTCAATTTATATTACAGAACAGATGAATTTTCGAAAAAAATTAACTTTTTTACCATAAAAAAATAAATTTTCTATTAAAAAAAACTAACTTTAGAAGACAGTTGAATAATCAATCTCAAAAAGTGAATTTTCAACCAAAAAAAAAAGAAAAAAATTTTCAACAAAATAGCTGAATCCTCAACCAAAACAGATTAATTCTTCAGCTAGACATTGAATTTTCAACAAAAAAAAAAGAATTTTCAATTAAAAAAGATAAATTTTTAACAAAAAAAGTACTTCTTCAGCACAATTATGAATTTCCTATAAAAAAAAAAAATTTTTGAAAGGCAGTTGAATAATTAGACTGAGATGGAGAATTTTCAGCAAAAATATAATTTTTGACCGTAAAATATTAATTTTTTATCGAAAAAACGAATTTTTAACATAATACTTTAATTTTAAACATGAAATGATTTTTCAACTAAGATTACAAAAAAAAAATAAATCTCCAACGACAAAAATGACTTTTTTCTATAAAAGACAGATTTTCTATTTGAAAAAAAACGAATTTTAAAAGACAGTTGAATAACCAATCTGAAATGGTGAATTTTAAACAAAAAAAATAATTTTCAACCAAGAAAAGATGAATTTTTAACAAAATAGTTGAATCCTCAACAACAACAGATTAATTTTCAGTTGAACATTGAATTTTCAAACAGAAAGGATGAATTTTTAACATAATGGTTTAACTTTTCAATATAGATGAATTTTTTAATAAAATTACCAAAGAAGATAAATTTTTGTCAAACAAAAATACTTTTTCACCAAGAAAGATGAATTTTCTAATTAAAAAAAAAAGTAAAACGAATTTTAGAAGACAGTTGAATATTTAACCTGAAATGGTGAATTTTAAACAAAAAATATAATTTTCAACCAAGAAAGATAAGTTTACAACCAGAGATGAATTTTCAAATAAAATAAAAAAAAAAATTTTCAAACAAACAATAACTTTCTCGCCATAAAAAAAAGATTTTCTATTTCTTGAAAACGAACTTTTAGAGACAGTTGAATAATAATCAACATACAAAGGTGAATTTTCAACAAAAAATAAAATTTTCGGCTAAGATAAATTTTCCACCCAAAAAGATGCCATTTCTACCACAATAGATGAATTTTTAATCAAAAAGGACAAATCTTCAACATAATAGTTTAGCTTAAAGACAGAGATGAGTTTTTGACTAAAATTATTAAAGAAAGAAATTTTCATCCAAAAAATGACTTTTTACCATGAAGATGAATTTTTTACTTGAAAAAAAGGAATTTTAGGAGACAGTTAAATAATAATGAAATTTGGCCATTTTCTGACGGAAATTTCATCCTTCGAGAATTTTCCAATTAAGGAATTTTAATTTTTGAAAATTTTATAATTTGAAAAATTTTTTATCCTTGAACTTTTTAATTCTCGAAATATATTATTTAGAAATTCTATTATTCAGGAATTCACCATTTCGGAAATTTTATTATTCTGGCTTTTGAAATTTGAGAATTTTATTAAAAGGAAATTTTATTACTTGGCAATTTCCTAATTCGTAAATTATTTATTCGGAAAGTTTATTATTCGGGAATTTCGTAATTGGAGAATTTATTATTCGGACATTTTATCATTTAAGAATTTTTATTCATATGATTCTTATGATTACGGAATTTTACTTTCCAGGCATCTTATTATTCGAGAATTTGCCAATTCGGAAATTTATTATTGGGATAGTTTATTATTGGAGAATTTCGTAATTCGGGAATTCATTATTTTAAAATTCCATTATTCGGAAATTTTATTTATATAATTTTTATTATTCGGTAATTTTATTTTACAGGAATTTTATTGTTCGGGAATTTCATTATTTGGAAATTTATTATTTGGTAAGTTTATTGTGCACGAATTTTTAATTCGAGAATTTTTCGTTCGGAAATTTTATTATTCGGGAACTTTGTTATTCTGGAATTTTTCAATTCGGGACTTTATTATTTAAAAACTGTATTATTCGGCAATTTTATTGTTCGGGTATTTTATTTTTCGGGAATTTATTATTCGGAAATTTTATTATTCAGAAAGTTTATTATTTAGGAATTTCGTAATTCGGGAATTTATTATCATGAAATTCCAAATTTATTATTCGGAAAGTTTATCATTCAGAAAGTTTATTATTCGGGGATTCCACTATTCAGCAATTTGTTTGCTCTAGAACTTTCCGATTCGGGAATTTATTATTCGAAAATATTATTATTCGGGAAGTTTATTCTTCAGAAATTTAGCAATTCGGTAATTTATTATTAGGAAATTTTATTATTCGGAAAATTTTATTCATATAATTTTTGTAATTGAGAAATTTGATTATTCGTGAATTTCACAATTCGGAAATTTATTATTCGTAAAGTTTATTATTTGGGAATTTCGTAATTCGGGAATCTTGTATTTCGAAAAATCATTATTCAGAAATTCCATTATTCAGGAATTTTACTTATATAATTTTTATTATTCGGTAATTTTATTTTGCGGGAATTTTTTCATTCAAGAATTTTCCAATTCGGGAATTTATTATTCGGAAATTTTATTATTCGGAAATTTTAATATTCGGGAATTTTATTGTTCGGGAATTTTATTATTCGGGAATTTCACTATACTAAAATTTCTTAATTTGGGATTTCTATTATTCTATAACTTTCCGATTCAGAAATTTTATTATTTGGAAATTTCATTATTCAGAAATTTTGTTATTTGGGAATTTTCCAATTTGAAAATTTATTGTTTGGAAATTTTATTATTCGGGAATTTTATTGTTTGGGAATTTCATCGTATCGTAATTTTATTGTTCGGGAATTTTATTATTCGGGAATTTCCAATTCGGGAATTGTATTGTTCAGGGATTTTACAATTCAGGAATTTTATTATTCGGAAATTTTTATTGTACAGAAACTTCATTTTTCGAAAGCTTCCCAATTCAGGATTATGTTATTCAAAAATTTATTATTCGTCAAGTTTATGATTCGGGAATTTTCATTTCGGAAATTTTATTGTTCGGGAATTTTATTATTCGAAAATTTCATTGTTCGAGAATGTTAATATTCTGGAATTTTTTAATTCGGGAATTTATTTTATTAATTTTATTATTCGGTAATTTTATTATTCAGAAATTTTATAATTCGGGAATTTTATTATTCGGGAATTTTATTATTCGGGAATTTTACTATTCGAAAATTTGTTTATTCGGGAATTTGTTTATTCTGAAACTTTATAATTCAGGAATTTATTGTTCGGGAATTTTATTATTCTGAAACTTCCGAATTCGGGAATATATTATTCAGAAATTTTATTGTTTGAAAATTCTAATATTCGGAAATTTCATTGTTCGGGAATGTTATTATTCGAAAAGTTTATTATGCGGGAATCTCCAATTCGGGAATTTTATTGTTTGGGGATTTGAAAATTCGGGAATTTAATTATTCGGAAAGCTTATTACCTTGGAATTTTCAATTAGAGAATTTTATTGTTCGGGAATGCTATTATTCAAGAGTTTTTCTATTCGGGAATATATTATTCCGAAACTTAATTATTTGGAAATTTTATTATTTAGCAATTCCCGATTCGGGAATTTTTTGTTCGGAAAATGAAAAATTCGGGAATTTTATTATTCAGGAATTTAATTATTCGGGAATTCATCATTCGGAAAGTTCATTATTTTGGAATTTTTAATTCGGGAATTTTTATTGTTCAGGAATGTTGTTATTCGAGAATTTTGTTATTCGGGAATTCATTATCCGGAAAATTTATCGTTCGGAAATTTTATTATTCGGGAATTTTATTATTCTGAAATTTTATCATTTGGGAATTTCATTATTCGGAAATTCATAATTCGGAAAGTTTATTATTCAGGAATTTCTAATTAGGGAATTTTTTGTTCCGAAATTTTATTATTCCGGAATTTGGTTATTCGGAAATTTTTCAATTCGGGTATTTATTATTCGGGAAATTTATTGTTCGGAAATTTTATTATTCAGGAATTTCATTATTCGAAAATTCATGATTCGGAGAGTTTATTATTCAGGAATGTTCAATTCGGGAATTTTATCATTTCGGAATTGATTATTCGCAAACTTAATTATTCGGAAATTTCATTATTCGGTAATTTTGCCATTCGGGAATTTCATTATTCAGAAATTGTATTATTCGGGAATTTCATTATTCAGAAAGTTTATTATTTAGGAATTTCAATTCAGGAATTTTTTGTTCGGGAAATTTAAAATTCGGAATTTTATCACTCGGGAATTTATTATTCGCAAGTTTTATTATTCGGAAATTTTATTATTCGAGAATTTTGACATTCGGGAATTTCATTATACTGGAATTTTCAATTCGGAAATTTTATTATTCGAAAATTCAATTATTCAGGAATTTATTTTATTCAGAAATTTATTATTCGGAAAGTTCATTATTTTGGAATTTTCAATTCGGGAATTCTATTTTTCGGGAATGCTATTATTCAGGAATTTTTTTATCCGGGAATTCCCCAATTCGAAAATTTTATTATTCTAAGACTTTCCAATTCGGGAATATAATTTGGAAATTTTATTATTCGGGAATTTTATTGTTCTGAAATTTATTGTTCGGGAATTTCCAATTCGGAAATCTTATTGTTCTGTAAATTTTAAAGTCGGGAATTTTATTATTCAGGAATTTTATTCTTCGGGACATTTCCAATTAGGGAATTTCGCTATTCTGGAATTATCAAATTCATGAATTTTCCAGCGCTTGTGAATTTTATTTTGCGGTATTTTTCAGTCGCTCCGAATAATAAACCTGAAAAGATGAATTATCAACAAAAAAATATTATTTTAAACTTAAAAAGATGAATTTTTAACCAAATAGTTAAATTAAAAAAAAATTGAGTAATCAAAAACTAAATATTTGCATTCATAACCGTACAGTTAAACTTTAAACCAAAAGAAATAAATCTTAAAGAAAGGTCCCTCATCCTAAAGAAATAAAGTTATTGTCGGCAAAATATTAGATTTAAAGTCTCCATATTTTCTCTAATTTTGACCAAACTTGAAACAAAAGCAAAATAATTTTTCTAACATGAAAAATAATTTTTCTAGTTAATTCTAAGAAACTTATAAATTCAATCAATATTTTAAATTATGGGAAAATGTTGATGGAAATTTAGTTTTAGGTTTCAAAATATTGAATTTAATTGGTCATGAAAACTAATATTGTTATTAAACACTCACAACAGTGAATTGTGCATTAACTAACTCATTTTATAAGCTATTTCCATAACTCAAACTCAAATAAAATATTTAACGATATTCCTATTAAAATGTTATAGTATCTACGTCTATAAAGCGCGGTTCTCCAGTAATTAAATTAAACAACTACTCTCAGAAAGTGCAGTTTGATGAAATTTCAAGTAGCGACTTATTAAAACTAATTAAATAATACATTGAAATTCAAGGAAACTTTTGCACAACTTTTAGTTGATTTTCCTCATTTACATTTTTTTTAAATTTACTGTTTGATCATTTTTAATTACAAGTTGCACATAAAGCTGTTAAAAATTCAGAAAATTCAAAAATTTTAATCGAGGAAAAAAATTTCCGGTCATTTCCCGTTTTTTTCGCAAAAAATTTTCCAAGCCATTGAAATAAAAAAATTGAACTCTGAGTACTGATAATTTTTTGTATAAAGTAATCAAAACTAAACTGAAAATTAAAGCTTGCAACATTTTTAATGCAGAAATTTTTTACTGAAATGCTTAACAATTTTCACGTTGAAAGCAACGAAATTTTTGTATTTAATTTTTTTCTAAATTGGAAAAGGCATTTCATCTTTTTAAAAATTGTATTGGTTATATAAGAAGAATTTTTTGTGTTAATTTTTTCCTGAATTAAAAGATGAAATTTTTTAATTTTTGATATTTTTAAATAGTTCAGGGAAAAAACTTTCATTAAAATTTTTTTTCAGCATTAGGAATGGGAAATTTTTTATCTTTAAGATTTTTATAGAGTTTAAAGGCAAGAAATTTTGGTATTTATTTTTTTTCTGGATTGGAGAAGCTTATTTTTCTTTATAGCAGTTTTGTTTAGTTGAAACCTAATTATTTTAATTAAATTACTGAGATAAAATTAAAAATCAAAAATACTTTCCTTACACCCAATAAAAATGTTGAAAAAAATTTTTTTCACCAAAACGCTCAATAATTTTCACGTTAAAAGCGACGAAATTTTTTTATTTTTTTTTTTAAATTAAAAAATTTAATTTTTCTTTTAGCATTTTTATTGAGTTGAGAGCGAAAGCTTTTAATTTTCAATTTGAAGCAAAAAAAAGAGGCCCTTTTTTGTTTTTATAATTTTTATTGAGTTAGAAGGGATGATTTTTTTTCTATAAATTGGAAAAGGACGGTTTTTAAAAACTTTTTTATGAGGTTTAAGGAAAGAATAAAAAATTTTTTGTTGTTGATTTAAAGAGGAGAATTTTATACTTTTATGAATTTAAAACCGAAAAAATTTTTGAATTTATAAATTTTTTTTCTCAATTGGAAGAGGCTTATTTTTGCTTTTATCATTTTTATCAAGTTTAAAGAAATAGAATTTTTTTCTAATTGGAAAAAGCTATTTTTATTTTCAAAAGTTTTTATTGTATTAAAGGCAAAAATTAAAAAAAAAATTTTTTGTCCATTTTAAGAGGGAAATTTTTTTTCTGAATTTCAAGAGGGGCATTTTTTGTTTTTAATATTTTTTTATAATTGTAAAAGAAATTTTTTCTTTTAAATTAAATAAACGATAATTTTTTATCCTAACCATTTTTTTAGAATTGAAAGGGACAAAATTTTAGGGTTTATTTATTTATTTTAATTGGAAAAGGCAATTTAAAGAAAAAAAAATTGTATTGGGTTGAAGGGAATCATTTTTTATTTTCAATTTTTAACTCAGTGAATTAATTGAAATAATTGAATATCTGATCAATAAAAATGCTAAAGAAAAAAACTTACCTTTTTTAATTCAGAAAAAATACCAAAATTTCCTACCTTCAAACTCTATAAAAATCTTAAAAATAAAAAAATTTCCTCTTTCAATTTAAAACAAAAATTTGTATCTAAAATTTGTTCACTTATAATTATCTAAAAATGTTAAACATTTTCCTCATCAAATTCAGAAAAATTTGCCAAAAAAAATTATTCCTGTGAACTCAATACAATTTTTAAAAAAGAAAAAATGCCTTTTCCAATTTCGAAAAAAATAAATACCAAAATGTCATGCCTCCCAGTTAAGATGGAAGAAATTTTGGAATTTTTTTTTTTCAATTGAAAGAGCAGAATTTTATTATTTTGTATTTTTAATATTTTTTTATATAGTTACAAGGAAAAAATTTTCATTTATTTCTTATGAATTAAAAAAAGATAATTTTTTACTTTAACCATTTATATAGAGTTCAAAGCGAAGAAACTTTGATATTTGTTTTTTTTTTCGAATTGAAAGAGGCCCTTTTTTGTTTTTATGATTTTTGATAAGTTGGAAGAAATGAATTTTTCTTTCCTTATGGAGAAGGCAATTTTTTAAAAACATTTTTATTGGGTTCAAAGGAGAATTTTTTATTAAAATTTTTTTTTGTCAATATGAAGAGGGAAATTTATATTTTTATAGAGTCGGACAAGGAAAAATTTTGGAATTTATTTTTGTTCTGAATTGCAAGAGACTTATTTTTATTTTTATCATTATTATTGAGTTAGAAGAAACAAAATTTTTTTTTTCATTGGAAAAGGCTATTTTTATCTTTTCAAAATTTTTGTTGTGTTTATGGCAAGAATTTTTAATTTTTAATTTTTTGTCAATTCTAATAGATAAATTTTTCATTCTTATATTTTTAGAGAGTTGAATGGGACATTTTTTGTTTTTAATATTTTTTTACAGTTGTTACCATCTTAATAAAATTGAAAGCGACAAAATTTTAATTTTATTTTTTTCGGAATTGGAAAAGGCAATTTTTTCTTTTAAATATTTTTATTAGGTTTAAGAGAAGTATTTTTTATTATTAATTATTAACTCAGTAAGTTAGTAAAAATAATTAAGTTCTAACTCAATAAAAATGCTTAAAAAATTACCTTTTTTAATTCAGAAAAAAATAAATACCAAAATTCTATCCCTTCTAACTCTATAAAAAGCTTAAAAATTTCCCTCTTCCAATTCAAAAAATAAAAATTTGTATAAAAATGTCCTCACTTCCAACTATCTGAAAATATAAAAAATATTTGTCTTTGAGTTTAGAATAAAAATTTAACATAACAAGTTCTACCCGTAAGCCTAATAAAATTTTTCAACAAAAAAAATGCCTAATCCAATTTCGAAAAAAATTAGGAACCAAAATTTCATCCCTTCTAGCTAAAAGGGGAAAAAGTGTAAATTTTTTTTTTGAATTGAAAAAAAGAAATTTTTTATTTTTAATATTTTTTTATAGAGTTAGAAGAAAAAAATTTTATATTTACTCTTTATTAAAAAAAAATTTTTTATTTTAACCATTTTTATAGAGTTGGAAGCAAAAAAGTTTTTGTATTTTTTTTTCGAATTGGAAGAGGCCTTTCTTGTTTTAATCATTTTTAATGAG
This sequence comes from Amphibolips quercusostensackenii, assembly GCA_032357855.1. Lineage (NCBI taxonomy): Eukaryota > Metazoa > Arthropoda > Insecta > Hymenoptera > Cynipidae > Amphibolips > Amphibolips quercusostensackenii. The sequence continues at coordinate 2,326,917 of JAUELO010000020.1, forward strand.
CTGAAAGGGATGAAACTATTTTTCCTAATTGGAAAAAGCAATTTGAAAAAAAAAAATTTATTAAGTTTAAGGAAAGTATTTTTTATTTTTAATTTTTCATTGTTAATTTGAAGAGGGAAATTTATATTTTTATAGAGTCGGAAGGGAAAAAATTTTGAAATTTATTTTTTTTCTAAATTGCAAAAGACATATTTTTGTTTTTATCATGTTTATTGAGTTAAAAGAAATAGAATTTTAGTTATTTTTTTTTAATAAAAAAGGCTGTTTTTATATTTTTTTAATATTTATTGTGTTTGAGGCAAGAATGTTTCAGTTTCAATTTTTTGTCAATTTGAAAAGGGAAATTTTTTATTCTTACATTTTCATAGAGTTGGAAAGGGCGCCTTTTTAATTTTTTTCTTAATTGTAAAAAGGATTTGTTTCATTTTTAATATTTTTTAGATAGTTGGAAGGAAAAATTTTCTTCTTTCATAAATTAAAAAAATAATAATTTTTTATTTTAACCATTTTTACAGAATCGCAAGGGACGCAATTGGGGTATTTAATTTTTTGTGGAATTGAAAAAGGCAATTTTTTCTTTTTAACATTTTTATTGGGTTCAAGGAAGTATTTTTTATTATTTATTTTTATCTCAGTAATTTGATTAAAACAATAAGTTTTCAACTAAACAAAACTACTAGAAAGAAAACTTTTCCTTTTTCAATTAGGAAAAAAATTTCCATGCCTTCCAACTTATCAAAAATGATAAAAACGAACAAAGGACTCTTCCAATTGAAAAAAAAATACCAAAAATTTCTTTGCTTCCAACTCGATAAAAATGATTAAGATAAAAAATTATTTTTATTTAAATTCCTAAAAAATAAATTGATAAAAAAATGTTTCCCGTCAAAGTATGTAAAAAAAATATTAAAAATAAAAAATTAGCCTCTTTTTATCAAGAAAAAAAATCCAAAATTTCTTTTCCTCCAACTGGAAGGGATGAAATTTTGGTTCCTAATTTTTTCCTAAATTGTAAAAGGCATTTTTTTAAATTTTATTGGGCTTACGGGAAAAATTTTTTATGGTAAATTTTTGTTGAATTCGAATAATATTTTTAGAGAGTTGGAAACAAAAAATTTTTTTTTCCAAATTGAGAGAAAAAAATTTTTTTTAAGCCTTTAATAGAGTTCGCAGAAACGAAATTTTGGTACTTATTTTTTTCTGAATTGGAAAAAGATAATTTTTCATTTTTATTGTTTTTATATAGGTGGAAGGGATAAAATTTTTATTTTAAATTATTTTGGGACTTGGAGGAGGGAAATTTTTTTATTTTTAAGCTTGGTTTTTGTAGAGCTAAAAGGGACGAAATTTTGGTATTTATTTTTTTATAAATTGGGAAAAAAAATTTGTTATTTTTATTATTTTTGTATATTAAGAACGGATAACATTTTCATTGTAAATTATTTTAGGAATCGGAAGTGGGAAATTTATTATTTTCAAGCTTTTTGTATATTTCAAAGGGACGAAATTTTGGTATTTATTTTTTTTTCTGAAATGGAAAAGGTAATTTTTTTCTTTTTAGCATTTTTATTAAGTTGAGACTTAATTATTTCAATGAACTTATTGAGTTTAAAATTAAAAATTAAAAATACTACCCTTGTCCTCAATAAAAATGTTTAAAAGAAAAATTGGAGAAATAAGTACCTCAATTTCGTCGCTCCTAATTCTATAAAAATGGTTAAAATAAAAAATTATCGTTTTTTTAATTCATGAAAAAAAGAAAATTTAATAAATGAATAATTTCATTTATATTTAATTTATTATTAATTTAGTTTAATGAAAATATAAATTTTCCTCTTCAAATTAATAAAAAAAATTTTATTAAAAAATCCTCTTCTTTTAAACCCCAAAAAATTTTTTTTTTTTTAAATTGCCTTTTCCAATTAGGAAGAAAAATTTCATCCCTTTCAACTTTCAAACTTCCAAATTTCTTCTCTTCTAACCGAAAGGGATGAGATTTTGGTTTCTAATTTTTTTCTGAAGTAGAACAGGCATTTTTCCTTTTTTAAAATTTGATTGGGTTCACAGAAAAAATTTTTTATGTTAAATTTTTTCTGAATTCAAAAAGGAAAAATTTTAATATTTTTAGATGTAGTTGGAAGTGAGAACATTTTTATCAAAAACTTTTTTTCTAATTTTGACGAGGAAATTTTTTTTATTTTTTAGCTTTTTATAGAGTGCGAAAAGACAAAATTTTAGTATTTTTTTCTGAATTGAAAAAGGTAAGTTTTTCTTTTTAGCATTTTTTATGGAGTTGAAACTTAATTATTTTACTTAACTCTCTGAGTGAAAAATTAAAAATAAAAAATACTTCCTTAACGCCAATAAAAGTATAAAAAAAAAACAATTGCCTTTTTAATTTAAAAAAGTACCTAAATTCCGTCGCTTCCAATTCTATAAAAATGGTTAAAATAAAAAATTATCCTTTTTTCAATTCATGAAAAAAAGAAAATTTTTTTTCCAACT
>JAUELO010000020.1:2348487-2359105 GCA_032357855.1 Amphibolips quercusostensackenii
TTATCGTTAATTTATTATTAATGACAATTATTAACCTTTTCTAGAAGGTTCTTATTGATTGTTGTTAAAAATAATGATTTCTATTACTTGGTTGTCATTATACGTTAATAGGATTGCTACTTCTTGTTTTTACGTGTTATTATCCGTTGATAGGGGTAGTTATTGACTATTTCTTTGTTATTATTATTATTCAAATCATACAATTTTTTCAAAGTTGTTACTTAACATTGTGATAGATCATTATTATCTATTGCATGATTATTATCGTCTCTTATTAGTGATATTATGAAACTTTTCCAGGGTTAGTTATTGCCTATTTCTTACTTGTTATTGTTCGTTAATAGAAATATTATAAGCCGTTCTGTACCTCAAATTAATAAATCTATATTCGAATTCATACTTAAATTATTGCTGACATTGCTAAAAATAGCTAACGGGTAGCATAACAGAAGGTATGATGGTTTCTAATTATTAATTATTGACGGTTTTATTAGTCGCCATTTTCAAGCAAATTATTGACGATTTCATTATTTGCAGAAATAATTATCCGCATCAACCGATATGTCGGTTGAAGCCATAAAGCAAATCATATCAAATTTTAAGGGCATATACCAGGCGTAAAAATAGCTAACTATTTTCGATAAAATGAATCACATAATTTAATAAACTAAACGCGTATCTGTTATGGAATATTAATTTGAATGATTACTTTATGAGTAAGCTCACCGCTAATTATTAAAATAATGATAATTGGAAATATTTTGTTTTTACTTAAATATAATAAACACGAAGCTTTCATGTAAAATAATCCCTGACAATTTTGTAGTGAGGTTTCAAAGTTATCAGTCTAGAGTAACAAGGCAAAATGTTCGATAATAAGCAATTTTACCCTAATTAAATTCTAAGGATGATGGCAACTGTGATAGACGGATTTCACTTTGATCAATGTTCCGTGCTTTAAATTGAAACTAATAGTAGCATAATAAATAGAAGTCGGCCTTTGTAATTCACAACCATGCAATTTTTCACCATTTTAATGTAAATCCTCTAAGAGATTGATCATTTATTCGCGTGCACTTAACTCTCAGAAAGCGACTCACACCATGAAAATTTTCTCCTCATTACTTTAAAAGATTGCATCATGAATTTTACGTAATATTTAGAACAAACCTAAATCACACTCTTTAAAAACATTTAGTTTGTCATTCCATAAAAAATTTTATTTTCCCGACAGAAAAGAAGACAAAGATTTATTTTTGCAGTCCTAAATTCACCCTAAACTCCTAGAGGAACGTTGATAATTTTTCAATTAAAAATGCAAAGGATTCTGTCATAACCATCCCCATCTTCTCATGCAATATCCTAAAAGCTTTGTGGTAACGAACAAAATTTATTCACTCAGTGACAAGTTTCTCTTCGTTTTTACTTCTCTTTAATAAAACGTTCATTTAATTAAATTAAACGGAACCCTCTGACAAATATGTATGTCTGACACTTTTTTTCTACGTGTAGCTCTCTTTCGTGGAAGCTCATGCATGACAATTAATTACAAGTGCAACTCAACTAATTTCAGTTTTCAAAATAATCTGAGAAAAACGGTCTACCGGTACAGCTTGCTACAAATCATGATTCCCTGGAGAGTGAAGTTGCATTGGTGAACTTTAGCATGGCAAGAGATATCATCAATTGTTCATTATTATTTTCCTTTACTAAATTTGTTCTGTTGTATTGATAGGGAATTTAAAAAAATTGTTTTAGGGATTATCGGTTGCTGGGGGTTGTTATTGTTTATTGCTTGCTTAATATTGTCTGTTGTTAAGGGCCATTAGTTTCTATTACATGGTTCCTATTGCCCGTTCTAGGGTGTTGTTCTTTATCGTTTTTAATAGTACTGATTTTCTATTGTTTGATCGTTATTTACTTGTTAAGTGTGTCATAAGTCATTTCTAGGGATTAGCGATTTCTGGGGCCTGTTATTAATTATTGCGTAATTATAATTTTCTATTAGGGGTCATTAGTATATATTGATTAATTGTAAGTGTCCGTTAATAGGGTTGTTATTGACCGTTCATAGTGGTTCTTAGTTTTTATTGCTTGGTTGTTGTTTTCAGTTAATAGTGGTGTTACTAACCGTTCAATATTGATCGTTTTTAGGGGTCGATGTTGTTTATTGTTCAGTTATTATTGTATTATTCATTAAAAGGGGCGTTATTAACATTTTCTAGGCATTCCTATTGTTTGTTGTCATAAATTGGTATTTCCAATTGCTTGTTTGTAATTATCAATAATATGGGTATTACTAACTTTTTCTAGAAGTTGTTATTGATTGGTGTTAGGGATTGGTATTGTCCATTGCTTAATAATTATTTTTTGTTTCTAAGGTTGTTTTTGACCGTTTATAGAGGTTGTCATTAACCATTGTTGAGGGTCATTATTGTCTATTGCTTGATTATTATTAGCTTGTTATATGTAACACTGTATTCAAAGAAAATTTATTCACTCAGTGAAAAAATTTCTCTGCATTTTTTGTTCTCTGAAGAGAACGTTCTATTAACATAGAACGTTCATTTTATTTAGTACTCTCCGACAAATATATACGGCTGACACTTTTTTCTGTGCGCAGCTCTCTTTAATGGAAGCTCATGCATGACAATTTATCACACGTGGAACTCAACTAATTTTAGTTTTAGAAAGAATCCGAGAGAAAAATTCTACCAGTACAGCTCGCTATAAACCATGATACCCTGGAGAAAGAAGGTGCATCAGTTAATTTTAAAGTGGAAAACGATATGTTCAATTGTTAAGTTATTATTATCTTTTGCTTTAGTTATTCTTAGCCATTACTATGGGACTATTATTGTTGATTTCTTAGTTGTCATTGTTTGCTATTCGGAATGTCATCAACCATTTCTAGAAGTCATTAGCACATATTGCTTGGTTGTTATTATCCGTTAATTGGGATATTAATAACCCTTTTTATGTGTTGTTGTTTATCGATTTTATCAGTGATGATTGTCTATTGATGAGTTGTTATTATCACTTGATCGGGGTGTTATTATTTTCTTCGAGATATTTTGTATGTCTGTTATCCCGGGCTTTTAGTATGTATTGCTTGATTGTTACTAACCATTAACAGGTATGTTTTAATTGCTAGGGGTGAATAGTTTCTACTGCTTGATTATTGGTGTCAGTTAATAGTGTTGCTATCAACTGTTTTTATGTTTTTTTATTGATTATTTTGATCGGTTATGATTACCTACTGCTTAGTGGTTATTTTCCCTCACTAAGGGTGCTACTAGTTGTTTCTAGGTGTTGTTCGTTTTCAAAGGTCGCTATTGTCTATTGTTCAGTTACTATTGTATTATCCATTAGTAGGGGTGTTATTAACAGTTTTCAGGTGTTTTTACTGGTAGTTCCAATGGATCTTAATTTTATATTGCTTTGTTTAGTGATAGTCTATTGCTCAATTAGTATTTTTTGTTTCTAAGGTTGTGCTTGTCCATTCATAGGGATTGTTACTGGAAATTGTTTTGAGAAATTATTGTCTATTAACTGGATATTATTATCCGTTAATAAAGGTATTAATAACCTTTTCTAGAGATTTTTATTGACGTTCTTAGGGTTAATGATTGTACATTGCTTGATTGTTGTTATCCTTTGAAAGGAATATTAATATTCGTTCCTAGGTGTAGTTATCATCCGTCATTAGGCTTATTTCTTGTCCGTTGCTTATTATTGTCTGTAACAGTGCTATTTAACTTTTCTAGCGGTTGTTATTATTTGTTTTTAGAGGTAATGATTTCTATTACTGGGCGGTTTTTATCCGTTGTTAGGGCTACTTATCGTACATTAATGAATCATTATTGTCCTGCACTTTTTTCTATAAATGCCTAACTCTCTTTAATAGAAGCTCACGAATGATAATCAATTACACGTAAAACTCAAATCATTTCTGTTTCAGAAATAATCTGAGAGAAAGGGTCTACCGGTACAGCTTGCTATAAATCATGATTCCCTAGAGAGTGAAGGTGCATCGGTGAACTTTAAAGTGGAAAGAGATATGGTGTGCTATGATTTCGAGAGGTTTTCGGAGAGTGGAAGAGAGAGTGTCGAGGAAAGAGGTTTGGGGTTTGGGGTTTGAGTATGAGTATGGCAACAATTGTGAAAAAGCTCAACAAGCTCGTTGGTCCGTCGACTGCATCCGGAAATTGCGTTGGTTGAATTATTGCGGGTGCTTAAAAAAATACTCTATAAAAGAGAGAAGGGGTGTCGAGAAGAGAGTCCTAGTGAATTCTGCATATATAGAAATTACGACATATATTATGTTATATTGTACAAAGGCTTTCACTTATTAGAGGCTCTCAGAAGTGAAACGCAAATTTCCGTAAAGAGCTATCGTTAAAAGCTTTTGCATAAGCTCGAATATAGGACGATTTTTATTACTTTTTAAATTATCTTTTTTATTAACTCATAGGAGCAAAGGACGTGAATCTCAAAAGTCTATTTCAAATCCTTTGCGGCAATTGTTTTTCTCAAAATGAAATTTAGAGTTATTCATAAAATTCCTTGCTCAAAATTTATAACTATAATTCTCTACGAAAATTCCTTATCCCAATTGACAAAATTGTTTTTTCTTATTAAAATTTTATTTCCTAAACTCAAAATTATAATTTATTGCTGAAATTTTCTGTTTAAGCTCAAAATCATTTTATTTCCTGGTTTTCACGAATTCCTAGTCAGTAAGATATATACCCTGATGATCCACGAATCCTAGAATCTCTAGTATCACATATATTTAACAAATTAGTTTGATAATTGATTATATAATTTCATTGTTTGTTAAATATTATTCTTGTTAGGTTTTTGTTTCCTTTACAACGGAAAATAATTTTTTTTTGCAAAGGCAACATTTTCTATAAGAATATAATGTGAATGAAATATGTTTATAGAGGAATTTGAATGAATCATGAACAAGAGCAATGTAAATGACAAATCTTTACGATTGCCTTCATGAAAATAAAAACATACGCTTCAATAGTAAAACCAGATTTTTGATGGTGATGCTTTGAGTGATGTATTTTTATGGCGAGCAGCGTATATTATAAAATTATGAGAACGACATACAAAAGAGATAAAACAGGACAAGCTGGAAGAATTTTCAACAAATAAAACACCTAAACCATATTTAAACCACCTTTGACAATATGACAACTTCTATACAACCCTAAAGATAAAAAGACACCTCTCAATAATCCGGAATTATATAAAATTTCTTGCTCTTGTAGCAAAATCTATATTGGAGAAACCGGAAGAGTGGTAAGCCTACGTGTGAAGGATCATAAGAGTAAAGTCAGGCTAAAATATTTGACGCAATCAGCACTAGCCGTAAATCATATCGAAACAGAACATAGCATTTTATTTGGAAAAACAACCGTCACCACAAGAATATACAATAATTTTCTAAAAAAACGTAAAGAAGGAATCGGAATCTTAATATACCCTAATAACATCAATTGGGACAACGGACATCACACTAATCCGTTTTGGCTTTCCGTCCTCCCGGGTTTTTTGAGAAAGACTCGAAAATTCTTTTAAAAACCTAAAACAGTTAGGGCATTAGATTTATTCAATTTGTTAAAAAAATTGTTAACTTTTTAAAATAAATATTAATTAAGCTTTTTAAAGTTAATTTTTAAAATGAGTTTAAAAATATAATCTATTGTAATGCATTATTATCAGGTTCGTATAAGAAAGTAAGAAACAATGCAAAGCACATTCCCCCCTCCTCCATTTACATTTCCCATTTCCCATTCACTCTATCTCCCACTTTGCACTTCCATCCTCAACTACCATATCCGCCTCATTATCCGCTTTCGTGACAGTTATCAGCTCCCTCGTCCCGTTCCTTCACTGTCGGTAAGATTATAACGCTCTTGACGAAGCTATTAAATCGAGCGATCATACAGAGTTAATGGTCGGTCCAGTTTAAATTGAGACGAGTCTCTGAATTTGACAGGCATTTAAATTTAGGAGAAAGTGCGGCTAAGCCGACACATTTTTTTAAAATTCCTTTCTTAATTTTCTTAAACCTTTTTTTTGGACAACGTGTTAGGTATGGTATAATATTTCTAAATTTTAAACTTTTTGAATTTTTTTTTAAATGGTTGCTTTATCAAAGAAAAAAATTAATGTTTAATCAAAAAGAGTTGCATCCTCAGTATAGTTTTTAAAATAAAATATTTTATAAAGAGATTAAAATGATTTCAAATTAAAGTTTTTTAATCTTACATTCATTATCCCTGACAGTTATTTAAAGTGCCTTTTATAGAAACTACGTGTCTTGACAGATTTTTTTTTAAACCCTGGACTTTTCTGACTATTTCTGTCCAATAAAATTTACTAACTTTTTCCTGATTACAGACTGGTAAAATTAATTAAAGTGTCGGCTCATTCCAAAAGGAAAACATAAAAAGTAGATGAGATTCCGTTGCGCCTGGTCTCTTCATGGTTTAGGGGAAAATATCCCAAGCAGTGATTTGCGGGTAAAAGTGAAGTTATTTAAATGAGTCCGTGCTCCCGAGAGAGTCTCTCGTCAAAAGTTTCGTTGAAGTTATTTTATCTTTTTCTTCATGGAAAATTCATCGACCAACTTTTATAAGTGCATCGCAAAAAGGCTTATGCTAAACTAATCCATCATCATGCAAGGACATGCTTTCTACAAATGTCTGCAATATGAGTCCACTTCGAGATACTTTTAATGAAAAGCTACTTGGATAAAGAATGTTCCTAACTCTCGAAATCTGCACTTGCTTTCAATAAATGTAATAAATAATAAAATTACGTATGTAGATTGTAGAAAGAGTAAAATTGCGATGAATGGAATAATCTGGAAGTGGTTTATGAGTCAGGCGGTGAATGGAGTTCTATACACCATATCTTATTTCTGCAAATCTATGATTTGGACCGAGACAATGTTGTTCTAGGAATACGGTGTAAGTGAGCGTATATATATATATATATATATATATATATATATAATGCACTATTGTGATTTATGCCAATAGTATATTTCATAAGTGCACGACAATGTCTAATATGTCAGGGATTTATCGGAAATAATCTTTTGTCAAAATAAACAACTAATTTAAAGAGGTTTTTATTGATCATTGATAAGACAGTCTGAGCGCTGTCGCTTCAATTACGCAAATGCAAATCTCTACTTGCGAAAGGGGCCACACTTATTCCGCACGAAGTAATATGTACACCTACACGGGTCTTATTACGCTACATCCGTAGTTGAAAGGCAGCGGTCCAGCTACCGCAAAGCAAGCACTATTATCTCGGGTCAGTGTTCTATCGGTTCTGATAGTTAAGACATATAAAATTCACTATGTACGATTGTCGACGCAAAACCGTAGAAAGCAATGCGGACACTGCGACTTTCTTTGATCGAGATTGTGGAAATGTTTACTGAAGAAAGTATAGGTTTAGTCTTTAGAATATATATTGAGGTGATTATTTTTCCGAGGAGACAAGAACCATGTGTGTTATTTATTTTATGAGGTTCAACTTAGCTTCATATGGAAAGCGGAAATTGTTTTCATTTAGAAGTAATAGGGTCTTATAATTAATTTATCTTGTATAATTATGCGAAGAATCTATTTGACCAATCGTATATATTATGCAATACGTTGAGAGACTCAAGTTTTCAATTTTTCATAACTGCGTTTTAATTTTTCATATATGTGCTGCTTTTTATTTTAAGAAGTCTTCAATAAAATTATGTTAAACTTTCATACAAAATATAAAAATTTAATTTTTTTTCTAAAATTTGGTATTTGCTGTACGAAAAATTCTTTTAAACTTTGGTTTCTCAGTGTTTAGTTCCCTATTCCTGATGAAATTTAGTGAAGCAAAAGCATTAAAACTCGTAGTTCTTAAATATTTTATAATTGACATTACCGTTTAAAATTGTGGCACTACTAATAAAAATATTATTCTAAACATTTCATATCATCGTTCACGACCTTAGAAAATTCCGCGTTGATTAGGCTCTGTCTAAAAGAATTTCGATCATTGTAAATCGACGATGCAAATGGTCTAAAGAAAAGCATAATTTACGTTTCATGATTCGTAATGAAAACTGGAAAATTAAACAACATTTTTTTAATTTGCATGTTTTCAAAATTAAGAAATTTAAATAGAAACATGAAAAATTTAATAATAATAAAAAAAAATTATAAAATTAAACACTAGACTCAGTGAATAACACGTATTTGTTCCTGCGTCTAGCCTTCTACCGCAATTATTTCACTTCATAATTTTTGACAAAAGACCAAAAACTCAGATAGGCTGCAGAAATTTATTGTAGCATTCTTTAAATAAAATATTTTGAAAAAAACCTAAAAAGATATGATATTACGCATATCTTATATAATTCTATTCAGAATAGCTAGGAATTCAAACGTAGAAAAAACCTAACAATTATTTAAAAATATGCCTTCACAGTACATCGGACCTTGCCAATTGTATAAAAATAAATATAAAAAGGTGCGAAATCTCAGGTATAAAATATCTTTGGAATTTGCAACAAAACTGTTTTATGATTACGCAGAAAGTGAAAAGTATTGAATGAATAATAATTTTAAAGAAATTATTCAGGCATGTATTATTTTTTAGACGTAAATTTCTTGATAATGATAATAATGATAATATTAATAATATTAATAAAATATTGTATATTATTATCAATATGAGTAATTTTGTGTTTCGAATTTTTCATAATAAAAACCATGCATGCTTGTGAAAGCGTCCCGAAAACATAAGTTTTTTCAGATTCAGATGATACCATACGGAAAAGTTGCATTTTCGGGTATGAAACGCAAACACACCAAAAAAACCAGTTTTTTTAAATTTTCGTCTAAATTTTAAACCCATGGTCGATGTGAAACCTGTTTTAATAAAAAAAATGGATTGAATTTCAAAATTCACGTGTTTCTTTAATATTATTTAGGTAAAAATACTTGAGAAAATATAGTAGAATATAAAAATATAGGTTTCAAAAAATGGCTGCTATATTTTCTTGATTCTTTTTTTTCTTAATAATATTAAAGAAACACGTGAATCTCGAAATTCGAGCCATCTTTTCTTTTCTTTTTAAGTTTTATCAAAAACAGTTGGTTACGCAAAGAAAAAGTTAAACAATAGGCATGGCGTAATTTTTCTATATTTTCAACTTTTGCATACAAATTTCTTAAATATTGTTTGAGAGGGTAAGCATGCAAAAAATGATCCCAAAGGGAACTAAATGTTGAGTCTGCCATTTGAAAGCATACAATAAAAAAAAAATCTCAAAATTTCGAATTGTTAGCCGCCATATTGGATGGGTCAGGGGCGATAACGTCCATTTTCATCTTTTTCTTTGTTTCAATTATTTAAAAAAATCTGAAAAAATTCACAGAACTTCTTTTAATCATTCTCAATGTGCATAGTTTTTTTGAAAAAATGTTGGCGGGAATTTCAAACTTGAAGAAATTTTTAAAGTTTTATTTTTATTCTTTTGTGTGAAAAAACTCAAGTACTAACTCAGGTTTTTTTACTACATGATAGTGACCCAAAGAGCTATCATTGTGAATTTTTTCAGATTTTTAAATTTAGGGGACCTGAATGTAAAAAATGAAAAATTTGTCATTTTCACATCAGGGTAATCCGAATTTATACCTATGAAAATTCGTTTTTTGATTTTTGGTGATAACCCTCCCCCTTCCAATTGGCTTGTTTTGCTAAAAAATAAATTCCGTGATTTTTTTACGGTAACCTGTGCCCCCAAGCTTTTAAAATTTACATGGGGTTTTAAATGGAAAAAGCTCGATTTAAAAAAAAACGCAAAAAAGAAGTACTTTTTATAAACTTTTTGTAAATCAAAGTATAGTCACCTCTTAGGGAGTATTTCAGGAATAATTTACACCTTTCAATTTTTACATCCCCAATCCAGTTTTATTGTGACCGGAAAAGGCCAAAAAAATACAAAATAGCAATTTACTATTAAATTCATAATAAAGACGGTATTTTTTGGAATTTTTTCAACAGCAGTTATTTAATTGATAATGGACGAGTTTCAAAGTCTTTTTTAAAGAATTTTAAATTGTTTACACAATTTTTTTACGTAGGTAATTCGTGAAAACTTATTATCTTTCGGCATAAATTATACAAAGTTGATCAATGTTAAGAGTAGTAGCTCTTGTTTAACATATTTGGTGATTATTTAAGCAATTTTCATTTGTTGAAACAATTTTTTTCTCCTTAAAATCGTTAAAAGTTATTATTTTCTGGCAATAATGACACAATTAAAGAATGTTGCGAGCAACATATTTTTAAAGGACATTTAACATTTTTAAACAAATTATTATTGTTTAAACAATATAGGGTATACGTTCTGAGATAAGGATATACCGAGTATTAAACGACATAGTGTAAAAGTTTTTAAAAATCTAGATTTTACTTTACCTGCCTTATGAACAGGCGCAAGTAAATGATTATTAGTTGTTCAAACAATTGCTAAATATCTTTATAAAAATATATTATTTTCAAGATCCGTTAACTGTGTCATTAATTCTAG
>JAUELO010000020.1:2368453-2381941 GCA_032357855.1 Amphibolips quercusostensackenii
TCGTGCAGGGAAAGGGATTTCTTCAGTGGTGGCGGAAGGAGGTCGAAGATGGATTTACGAGATGCTCGGGAGGTCCTTTACGCTTGACAGCATGCTTCCAGGTTCCAAGGATCATTCAGAGGTTGCTACGGAGATGTTCAGGTCGCGTGACGAGCTTATGTACATACATGCATATATTCCTATACTCATACACTACCACACATTCTTACCAGGGATTACCACACATTTCAGTCCAGTCTGGGCATTAGGATTAGAGATCTAATGCTAAACTCAGAAGGAAATGGGATTTGCTCGCGAATCGATTAAACCCGGTTGCACATCCAGACGTCTTTATTATCCGGTATCCGAAAGAGATTTTCCCCAATCATCTAAATTCGATAAGCGACACCTCTCAAGGTACTGAAGATTAATCTTATTTCCAATATATTACAAAATTATAGTTGATCGTTATTGATTATTGGTTTTTAATGCCAATCTAATACTTTATTTATCTCACCAATTTTGTTGCAAACTTGTAGTTGATTCTAAATTAATTTATTTAGATTATCATATTTTCCAAGTAGGAAAAGTAACAATCAAAACAATCACACATTTTTAAAAATTGCTAATTCGAAAAGGAGGTAGCTGAAAATATAATTTTTATTTGTGAGCTTTTCTGTTTTTTCATTTTGTTGCATAAAATTAATACATAGAAAGAGAACGACAAAAAGCAAGCTTGGTATGATTCTAATTTGAAATTGCTCAATTTTAAGCCCTTGTAAAAACATTTTTGAAGCTGAAAGCTGTCTGAAATCATTTAGAAGGTTTTTTTTATGAAAAAAGGATCACTTTAGTCACTTCTTTTATTAAATTATAAATTAGAACCCAACACTGAGAAAAATTTTCTTGAATTAAAGAAAACCTTTTTTTAACATATTTTTTCATTCAGCAGAAAATAAGTTCAAAATTAGAAAAATCATTTTGAATTAAACAAAATTTTGTACTGGAACAGAAATTTTTTTTTGAACCAAAGAAACTTTTCTTTGGCAGAATAAGTTAATATTATTAACTGATTCTGAAATTCTAAATTCTCTTAAATTATTTTAGATTTACCTCGAATTTTTTGGAATTCTATTTAATTCTACTGAATTTAATTACTCTTTTTTGGATTTTTTTTTGTTATTCGCCCTCAAGACTTAAAATTCACCTTGAATTCTCATGAATTTGATCAGATTCTTATTCACCAATTCTTTTCACTTTCCTTTACCTGAATTCAATGCAATTTTATATTTTTTGAGCATTTTTTTCCATTCGCTTAAATTATTTTTAATTAAAATTGAATTTTTATGTATTTCATCGAATTCTTTCAAATTTCCTTGAATTTTTTTAAACTCATTCGAATTTTACTGAAATTAATGAAATACTTTACATTTTTTTAAATTCATTTAAATTAATTTTGAATTTATCCTGAATTCTTGATAATTTATCCTAAATGATTTTCTTTTTATTTTTGAAGATTGTGAATTTTTTGAATTCTCTTCAAATTCTTTTTAAATTCACTTTAATTTTTCTAAGTCCACTTGATTCCACTTTATTAAATAAAAAAAATTAAGTTTTTTTTTTAAATTCAGCCTATAGTCTTTTAAACTTACCTTAAATTATTGAGCATTTAATAAAATTCTTTTGCATTTCCTAGATTTTTTTTAATTCACTCCACATTTAACGAATTCAATCAATTTCGAAACCATTTTTAAATTGTTTTCAATTCTTTAAAATTTTTATGAATTTTAAAGAATTTTTCTCATTTGCCTTGAATTTTCTGTATAAGAACTAAAAATTTATTAAATTCATTGGCTTTATTTTATTTTTTTATTCCTTTTTAATTCTCTTTAATTCTTTTGAATTCTGCCTAAATCCTGTCCAGACCCATTTTATTTAATTTGATGGACATTTTTCTCATTTTTGAAATTTTGTTTGATTCACTTAAATTGGTATAAATTTCTCCATAGTCTCTTGAATTCCCTTGAATTCTTCTCAATTTACTTCAATTTTACTGAAATTAATGGAATTTTTTGGATTTTCTTCAATTCACTTGAATTATTTTAAAATCAATTTAAAATTTGTTAATTTATTTTGAATTCTGGCAAATCTATATTAAATTCTTTAAAATTTACCCCGAATTATTGCAAATTCCCTTGAATTCCACTAAACATAATGGATATTTTTTGAATTTTTAATTTAACCTCAAGATTTTCAAATTCGCCTTGAATTCTAATAGATTTAATCAGATTCTTATTTCGTTCCATACACTTTGATTATTTGTAACTTATCTGGAATTCGTATTAATTTGTACAAATTCTCTTGAATTCCTTAAATTCTCCTAAATTCATTCAAATTTTACTAAAATTTATTAAATATTTTCAATTTTTTCAATTTATTTGAAATTTACTTTGAATTCTAATCAATTATTCCTGAATTCTCTTGAGTAATTCTAAATTTACTTAATTTCACTTTATTCAATAGATTTGACAAAAATATTTCGATTTTTTTTTTAATTCACCCTAAAGTATTTTAAACTCATAGCTTTAAAAAATTTAACAAATTTTGTGAATATTTTTTATTATTTTCCTTTTTCTTCAATTTTTAAAAATTCCATTGATTCTTCTCATTTTTTTTAAATTCTTCTATATTTACTCAAACTTTATATTACTAATTATTCTATTTTATTTTTTTAATTTTATTTAATTCACACAAATTTCGTCAATGTTTCTCGAATTTCCTTAAATTATTCAAAACTCAATTCAATTTTACTGAAATCAATAGAATTTTTTTATATTTTTGTCAATCAATTTGAATTCTTTTAAATTTGAACACAAAATATATTCAATCCTGAATCTAAATTTAGAGAAATTCAAAAAAACTGGATTTTCACCATTTTTTTTATCCACTTGGGTTAATTTTAGTTCGTCTGGAATTTGTATGAATTTAATTTAACTCTCTCGAATTCCCTTGAATTATTTTTAATTCATTTAAATTTTTGGCAATTAATGGAATATTTTGAATATTTCTCAACTTATTTGGAATTAACTCTGAATTCTATTTAATTTATCATCAATTCTTTTTATTTCTTTTGAATTCTTGGGATTCTCGAATTTGGTTAATTCTGTCTAAAATTTTTTTAATTTACTTAAATTCTTCTGCATTTACTTAATTCTTGTTTTTTAATTTTTTTAATTCACCCTGAAGTCTTTTAAACTCAGTCCTTTAGCAAATTCAATAAATTCTGTTAATATTTTTAAATTATTTTCCACTTTCTTGAATTTTTATCAATTTCATCGAATTCTTCTGATTTCCTTTAAATTTTTTCTAAATTGTATTTAAATTCATTAAATTTCTTGGTTTTAAAAAATACTTTTAATTACCTAAATTCTCTTGGACTTGGCCTAGATCTTTCTTAATCCCATTTTATTCAATTCAATGGAAACTTTTTGATTTGTAAAATTGTATAAATTCTAATTAATTCATCCTGAATTATTTGAAATTCTTTCGAACACTTGCACATTTTTTTAATTCACCATAAATTTTTTTGAATTCTCTTGAGTACTTCAAAATTCACCTAATTCTACTCGATTCAATAGATTAAAAAAAAATATATTAATTTTCATTTTTTGTAATTCCCCTTGAATTCTTTTACACTCAAAATTTATAAATAAATAAATGAATATAATAAATAAATAAATATAATAAATAAATAAATAATAATTAAATTCTTTTAAATTCTCTTAAATATTTCAAAATTCATTTAATTCTACTCGATTCGATAGATTTAAAAAAATATATTAATTTTAATTTTTCGTAATTACCCTTAAATTCTTCTATACTCACCTTTAATTTTAAGATATTTAATCAAATTCTTTTGGATTCTTTTGAATTCCTTTGAATATCACTAAATTCATTCCTTTGACAAACTCAATAAATTTTCTTAATGTTTTTGAATTATTTTTAATTCTATTAGTTTTCTGAACTTCCTTAACTTCTTTTAAATTCAATTTAATTTCACTGAAATCAAAAGAATTTTTTTTGTTTTGTCAATCTATTCAAATTCTTTTTTTATTAAATAAATTCTTCTTCATTCTTCTGAATTCTTATGCTATTCAATTTTTTTAAAGTCTCCCTAAATTTTTTTTAATTAACTTGAATTTTTTTACATTTACCTAATTCTACTCAATTTAATATATTTAATTATTTTAATGCACTCTAAAGTTTTAAAAGCTCACATATAATTCAAAGATATTTCATCAAATACTTTTGAATTCCGTTCAATTTGTCTGAATGTATTCCTTGAATAAATTGAATACACTTTTTTTAATGCTTTTTTATTATTTTTAATTTTCACAAATTTTCATCAATTTAGGCAAATTCTTCTCATTTCCATTAAATTCCTCTAAATTTAATTCAAATTTATTTAATTTATTGGTTTAATTTTTTTTCAATTTACTTAAATTCTGCTAGATTTTGCCTATTTTTTTCATTCCACTTTATTCAATTCGATGGAAACTTTTTGATTTTTAAAATTTTATTAAGTTCGTAAAATTTTTTTATCTATGTCAATTCATTTGAATTCTTTTAAATTCAACACTGATTCTATTCACTTCTCAATCTTATTTCACTAAAAATTTTTATTGTTAAATTTTTTGAAATCTAAAGAATTTGTTCGATTTACTTGGATTGTTTTTTAATTCATCTAAAATTCTCAGGAATTCGATTAATTTCTCTTGAATTTTCTTAAATTCTTTTTAATTCATTTAAATTTGACTGGAATCAATGGAATATTTAAAAAACTCCAATTTATTTAGAATTCACTATAAATTTTAATAACTTCATCCTAAATTCTTTTTAATTTTTTTGTATTCTTGGAAATTCTCAAAAAAAAAATCAATTCTCTCTACATTCTTCTCAATTCACTTTAATTCTTCTACATTTACTTAATTCTACCTAATTTTTATTCAATTTACTCAAATTCTTACAAATTTTAGAAAAGGTTCTTGAATTTTCTTGAATTATTGAATAACCATTTTAATTTTTATGAAATCAGTACAACTGTTTAAAGTTGTACTTTTTCAAAAATTTTTTATTACCATTCAATGTCAAAAGTTATACATAAAGATGCGATAATTTTGGAATTTTGCTTGATCACTTGAATTATTTTTAGTTCACCTAAAATGCACATGAATTTCATTAAATTCTTCTGAATTTCCTTTAGTGCTTCTAAATTCTTTTAAATTAATTTTTCAAGGGAATATTTTTGAAAATTTGAATTTTTTTGGAATTCACTCTGAATTCTGATTAGTATATACTAAATTCTTTGAAATTATTTTCAATTTACTCAAATCCTTTTACATTCACCTAGTTCTACCTAATTTTCATTCGATTTACTCAAATTCTCACAAATTCTATAAAAGTTTTTTGAATTCCCTTGAGTTATTGAAAAGTCATATTAATGTTTATAAAATCATAAAAACTGTTAAAAGTTTAATTTATCAAATAAATTTTTTATTAGCACCTCATGCCAAAAGTTGTACACAAAAAATGGGACGATTTTGGAATTAAAAATTTTTTTCGATCTACTTGGATAGTTTTTAATTCTTTTGAAATTCCTAAGAAATTTTACTGGATTCTCTTGAATTCCCTCGAATTCTTCTAAATTTATTTCGATTTTTGAATGGAACATTTTTTAAAATTTCAATTTATTTGGATTTACTCTGATGTTCTAATTAATTCATCCTGAATGCTTTTGAATTCTTTTGTATTCTTGGGAATTTTGAAAAAATGCAATTCTCCTTAATTTATTTTTAATTCACTCAAATTCTTCTACATTCACTTAATTTTACCTAATTTTTATTCGATTTACTAGAATTCTTACAATTTTCATAAAATTTTCTTGAATTTCCTCGAATAATTCAAAATTCACTTTAATTTTACTGAAATCATTAGAACTGTTTGAAGTTATATTTTTAAATAAATTTTTTATGAACATTTAATGCTAAAAGTTGTACACAAAAAAAATACTTTTGGAATCCAATGGTGAAAATTTTTTCAAATTCTCAAAATGAAAAATTATTGATCTCATAAGTTACATGAAATTTTAAAAAAATTCCACAATATTTCCATGAGATTTTTTAAGGCAATAAAAAAAGCGTACCACACAGATGTGAATTTGGTTTCTGCATTTGGGTTCTGAATTTGGGTTCTGCATTTGGGTTCTGAATTTGGGTTTAGCAGAATACTGAATAACTGAAATAATTTTTTTACTTCTAACGGAATATATATAACACATAATTCTCATTAATTTAAGAAATTTATTTCCATATTTAAAATAAATTTTCAGATTAAAATAATTTTTTGTATATAGTCATTCAGCTCGAAGGATTTTGAATCTGGGTATAAAATATTTTTTAGCCACACCGCAGAACTATTTTTTATTTCAAAAATCCATTAGAGATATTTTCATAATAACTTTTCAACATTATCCATCATATTCAATTCCAAATACTTTTAATTGTATTTTAAAAATATTAATCATTAAAACTGTCTTAAATTATTGGGAAATGGAAATCTGAACTAATTAGCATAAAATGTTACTTTTAATTTAATTATTCTACTCGTTTCCACTTCAATAAAAAAAGCAATATTGTCGGAGTATTTTTTCACGAAAAAACTTTTCCAGTTTCCTTAAGGGTATATCCAATTAAAAAAGATACTTTCCTTACCTTGCATGGATTGTCAATTGATATCTATTCAACTAAAGCTAAATATACACTATTAAATAAAGTTTGCAATTTTTCGCGTAGAAGTCACCTACAGAAAATGTAAGTAAAAACCCATTCAGTACAAAATTCCAAAATTCAACGAGACTGGAAAAGACCTCGATTATCGAGGGTTGACTTCGATTGGTCTTGATCGACCCTTTTTCATGAAAAGAGAGTCGCGTCCTCTAAATGATTATCTTGATTGCCCCATTACAATCTGGCTCTTTGTTACTCGTCTCGCTCAAATCAAAATTTAAAAAGTAAAAAAAAAAACTTTTTCACTAACTTTATATTTTAGAGGGCTTGAATCGACAAGAAGGCCTAAAAAAAGTCGCGCAAGTCGCGTATAATTCTGAAGAAAATACAAAAAAAGTCGCATAAAATTTTTAAAGATAATGAAAAAAGACGTACCATCCAGATAAGAATTTTAGTTATGAATTTGAGTTCTGAATTGGGGTTCTAAATTTCGATTCCGAATTTGGGTTCTGCACTTGGATTCTGAATCTGGGTTCAGCAGAACCCTGGATATAAAAAAGCTTTTCTTTAGACATTCAAAGTTCGATTATCATTTTCAAGTTAGAAAAATGTACTTGAATTGAGAATTGAATTAAATTAAAATTTGAGTTAAGAATTTAAATTTGTTTATTTTTATTTTATAAATTTATTTAGGTTCTGAATTTGGATTCTGAATTTAGGTTCTGCATTTGGGTTCTGAATTCGGGTTCTGAATTTAGATTCAGCAGAACACTTAATGACTCATATAATTACTCTATTTGTTTAGGAATATACAAGGTGGACAATTTTAATCTGTTATGGGAAATAACTCAGAATTTTAGTTAGATATAGAAAAATGTTTCAGAAAAAAGTTGAAAAGGGCAGAGAGGGTCAGCTACTGGTACGAATGACCTTAAAATTGAGTTCGACTTTCAAGGTTATTTGAAGGTCAAAGTGATTTTTCAGAATTGGAACCCCTACTTTTGACCCCAGATTTGAAAAGTTTAGAAAATTTTACGTTCGAAATGATACTTTATGAAAGTCATAGCAAGGTCAATCAAAGGTCAAATTTTCGATAAATAACCTTCAAATAACCTTCAAATAACCTTGAAAATCGAATTCAAGTTCAAAATCATTGGTACCAGTAAGGATCCCTCTGCCTCTGATAAATATTTTTCCGAAAGCTTTTGTTGAACCCAACCTTAATTCCGAGCTAACACCCATTATTTAAACATTATCGCAAATCTTACCTTCATTCGACCTTGCCATGACCTTCATAAAAATATCATTTTGAATGTAAAATTTCGGGCTCTCTTCAAATCTAGGATCAAAAGCAGAGGTTTCCATTTTAAAAAATCACTGTGACCTTCAAATGCTCTTGAAAATGACTTTTTGAAAATTATCGCTAAGCTTAAGAGATTCTGAATCTGGGAATGAAAGGTTTTTTCTAAACTGTCAAACTTGGATCACTATTTTCAAATTAAAAAAATTTATTTAAATTAAGAATTGAATTGAAATTGAATTAAGTTAAGAATTAAAATTTATTCAGTTATTTTTATTTTATTAATTTATTTGGGTTCTTAATTTTAGTTCTGAATTTAGATTCAGCAGAACACTGAATACCGGAAATAATTACTTTATTTGATTAGTTATATAAAGATCAGACAAATGTAACTGATTTTAAAACATTATTTGCATGATCAAAATAAACTTTTAGATTAAAAAAATTTTTAAGTATACTTATTCAGCTTGAAGGATTCTGAATCTGGATATAAAAGGAATTTTTTTTTAACTATGAAACTTGGATTATTATTTTCAAATTAGAGAAATTCATTTGAATTAAGAATTAAATTGAATTGAATTGAGAATTCAGTTAAGAATTGAAATTTATTTATTAATTTTTATTTTATTCGTTTGGGTTCTGCATTTGGGTTCTGCATTTGTATTCATCAGAACTCTGAATAACTTCAATAATTACTTTATTTGTTTAGGAGTATATAAAACACATAATTCTCATTGATTTTCGAATATTATTTGCATAATCGAAATAAACTTTTAAATTAAAATAACTCTTCAAATATAGTCACTCGGCTTGGAAAATTCTGAATCTGGGTATGACAGGCTCTTTTCTGAACTGCTAAACTTGGATTCTTATTTTAAAATGTAAAAAATGCATTTGAATTGAGAATTGAGTTGAGAATTGAAATTTATTTGTATTAATTTCACTAATTTATTTGGGTTCTGAATTTGGGTCTGAACTTGGGTTTAACAGAACACTTAATAACTATAACAATCACTTTATTTATATAGGAGTATATACAGCACATCATTCTTATTGATTTTCAAATAACATTTGCATAATTAAAATAAAATTTTAGATTAAAATAACTTTTTGAATATAGTCACTCGGCTTAAAAATTCTAAATCTGGGTATAAAAGGCTTTTTTCTGAACTTTCAAGCTTGAATTATTATGAGATAAATTTATTTGAATTAGGAATTGAATTGAATCGAGAATTGAGTTAAGAATTGAAATTTATTTATTAATTTTTATTTTATTTAATTGGGTACTGAATTTGGATTCTGCATTTGGTTTCAGCACAACACTGGATAACTGAAATAATTACTTGATTTGTTTAGGAATATATAAGGCACATAATTCATACTGATTTTCGAATATTATTCAAAATATCCAAATAAACTTTTAAATTAAAATAAGTTTTCAAATATAGTCACTCGGCTTGAAGAATTCTGATTCTGGGTATGACAGGCTCATTTCTTAACTGTCAAACTTGGATTATTATTTTTAAATGAGATAAATGTAATTGAATTGCGAATTAAATTGAATTCAGAATTGAATTGAAAATTTGAATTTTTTTAATTTAAATTGAATTTGAATTGAATTGAGAATTGAGTTGAGAATGGAAACATATTTATTTATTTTTATTTTACTAATTTATTTAGGTTCTGAATTTAGGTTCTGCATTCGGGTTCAGCAGAACATTGTATAACTGAAATAATTACTTTATTTGTTTAGGAATACATATAGCACATACATCCCATTGACTTTCAAATATTATTTGCATAATCAAAACAAGCTGTTAGTTAAACATAAATTTTTGATTATAGTTACTCAGCTTGAAGGATTCTGAATCTGGGTATGACAGGCTCTTTTCTAAACTGTCAAACATAGATTATTATTTTTGAACAAGATAAATTTATTTGAATTAAGAATTGAAATGAATCGAAATTTTAAATTTATTCATTAATTATTATTGTATTTCTTTGCATTCTGAATTAGGGTTCAACAGAACACTTAATAACTGAATTGATTACTTTATTTGTATAGGAGTATATAGAGCACATAATTCTTATTGATTTTCAAATAATATTCGCCTAATCAAAATAAAATTTTAGATTGAAATAACATTTTGAATATAGTTACACAGCTTAAAAAATTCTAAATTTGAGTATGATAGGCTCTTTTGTGAACTGTCAAACTTGTATTATTATTTTTAAATGAGAGAAATGTATTTAAATTGAGAATTTAACATTTTTTAATTTAAATTAAATTTAAAATTAAATTAATTATTTGAATGAACAAAATAAACATTTAGATTAAAATAATTGTTTAAATATAGTCATTCAGCATCAAGAATTCTGAATCTGGGTATGCAAGGCTTTTTTATAAAATGTCAAACTTGGATTATTATTTTCAAATGAGAGAAATTCATTGAATTAATAATTAAATTAAATCGAGAATTAAGTTCAGAATTTAAATTTATTTACTAATTTTTATTTTATTTATTTGGATTCTTAATTTTGGTTCTGCATTTGGGCTCAACAGAAAACTGAATAACTGAAATAATTACTTTATTTCTTTATTATTATATGGAGCACATCATTCTCATTGATTTTTAAATATTATTTACATAATCAACATAAACTTTAAAATTAAAATAGCTTTTTGAATATAGTCACTCAGCTTAGAGAATTCTGAATCTGGGTATAAGAGATTTTTGTCTGGACTGTCAAACTTGGATTATTTTTTTCAAAGGAGAGAAATGTATTTAAATTGAGAATTGAATTTGAACTGAATTAAGAATTCAAATTTAGTTCTTTTTATTTTCATTTTATTAATTTATTTGGGTTCTGAATTTGGGTCTAAATTTAGGTTCAGCAGAACACTTAATAACTGAAAACATTACTTTATTTCTTCATTAATATATAGAGCACATGATTCTCATTGATTTTCAAATATTATTTACATAATCAACATGAACTTTGAAATTAAAATAACTTTTTGAATATAGTCACTCGGCTTGAAGAATTCTAAATCTGGGTATAAAAGATTTTTGTATGGACTGTCAAACTTGGATTATTATTTCCAAATAAGAGAAATTTATTTGAATTCAGAATTAAATTAAATCGATAATTGAGTTGAAAATTGAAATTCATTTACTAATTTTTATTTCATTTATTTAGATTCTAAATTTTGGT
Source organism: Amphibolips quercusostensackenii (assembly GCA_032357855.1). NCBI lineage: Eukaryota > Metazoa > Arthropoda > Insecta > Hymenoptera > Cynipidae > Amphibolips > Amphibolips quercusostensackenii. The sequence goes on from JAUELO010000020.1 coordinate 2,379,734, forward strand.
TCTGCATTTGGGCTCAACAGAACACTGAATAACAGAAATAATTACTTAATTTCTTTATTAATATATAGAGCACATAATTCTTATTGATTTTCAAATATTATTTATATAATCAAGATAAACTTTGAAATTAAAATAACTTTTTGAATATACTTACTCGGCTTGAAGAATTCTGAATCTGGGTATAAAAGATTTTTGTCTGGACTGTCAAACTTGGATTATTATTTTCAAAGGAGACAAATGTAATTGAATTGAGAACTAAATTTGGATTGAATTGAGAATTGAAATTTCTTTCTTTTTATTTTCATTTTATTCATTTATTTGGGTTCTGAATTTAGGTCTGAATTTAGGTTCAGCAGAACACTTAATAACTGAAATAATTACTTAATTTGTTTAAGAATATATAGAGCACATAATTCTGATTGATTTTTATATATTACATGCAGAATAAAAATAAACTTTTAGAATAAAATAATTTTTTGAACATAGTCATTCATCTTAAAGGATTCTGAATCTGGGTACGAAAGTTTTTCTATTAAACTGTCAAACTTGTATTATTATTTTCAAATAAGAGAAGTTTATAATTAAAATTTGAACTTCAGGAATATAAAACGCTTCAAACTCCTACGATTTCAAGTCGAAATATGTTCCATTTTCAGAAAAAAGTGAGGAATTTTCAATCCAAAGATGAATTAAAAAAAAGAGAGTTAAATTTAGTAGAAAAAATCAGAATTTTTATGTTAAAAATTAAAATGGTTTATAAAACAGTAGAATATCAAACTCGAAAGATTAATTTCAATCAAATAGTCGAATTCAAAAAATAATTATAATTTCCAACCAAACAGTTGCGTTCATAAACAAATAGTTAAGAACTTTCAAGCAAAAGAGACGAATTAAAAAAAATTGAATTTTTAGCAAAATAGTTCAATTTTTAACATATGAAGATAAAATTTTAACCAAATGGTCGAATTTAAAAAAAAAATTGAACATTAACAAAATAGTTTAATTTACAGGTAAGCAATACAAATGTTTTGAAAGGCAGTTAAATCACTAACCTGAAAGAGTTAAATTTTTAACAAATATGATAATTTTGAACGAAAAAAGATGAATTTTTAACCGAATAGTTGAATTTAAAAAATAATAATTTTTAACTAAATAGTTGAATTCAAATTAAAAAAAATTTAAAGCAAAATATTTTAATTGAACTAAAAAATAACTTTTGAACAAATAGTTGAGCTTGCAATCAGAAAAGATAAATTTTTAACAAAATAGTTGAATTTTTAACTAAATAGTTGAATTTTGAATTAAATAGTTCAATTTCCAAGCAAAGAGACGATTTTTTTTTAATTGAATTTTTACCAACAAAAAATTAATTTTTAACTAAAAAAGTTGAATTTGCAACCAAAAAAGATGACTGTTCAAGGAAATATAAATGTTTAAATTGCTGAAAAAAAATTTCAACTAAGTAGCTAAACTTGCAATCAAAAGAGACCAATTGTTAACAAAATACGTAAATTCTTAACTAAATAGTTAAATTTTTAATGAAAAAGACACATTTTTTAGAAGATAATTGACTTTTCTAAAAAAATTTAATTTTTAACCTAAAAACTTGAATTTTAACTAAAAAATATGACTTTTCAAAGCAGAAAAGTTGATTTTCAACTAAGGAAGTTGAATTTGCAACAATAAAAAAAAGATTTTTTAAAGAAGAAAAATGAATTATCTAGCAAAATTATTAAATTAAAAACAAATATTAATTTTAAACCAAACAGTTAAACATGGAATCAAGAGACGACTTTTCAGGAAAATAGTTGAATTTTTTAGCAAAAAAAAAAAAAAAAACAATTTTTTTAAGACAATAGAATTTTTTTTTAAAAAAAGGTAATTTTTAACGAAGAAGTTGAATTAGCAACCAAAAATAGTGCAATTTTCATGACAAAAAGACGATTTTGTTCAGAGGACATTTAAGTTTTTAACAAAAAAGTTTATTTCAACAACGAAGAATGAATTTTGAAACAGAAAAAAACTTTTTTACAATGAATGAGCAATTTTTAATCCAAATGTATCGATTTTTTGTTTAAGGAGGTGAATGTTTGACAAAAAGTTAGATTTTCGAACAAAGAGATGATTTTTCAACGAAATAATTAAATTTTTACCCAGGCTTGACTGCGGATTGCGATAAAAAATTCAATTTTCAGTGTAAATCACTAT
>JAUELO010000020.1:2385024-2401998 GCA_032357855.1 Amphibolips quercusostensackenii
TTAAAATCCTATGAATCCCTTAAATGGGGGAAATCCCTCAAATCGGGAAAATCCCTTCAAAGACATAAAAATTCCTTCAAAATCTTATAATTTCTTTTTAAATTCTATGAATCCCTCAAATCTGGAAAATCCTTCAAAATCTTATAATTTCTTTTAAAATCCTATGAATTCCTTAAGTCTGTCAAAATCCCTTGAAATCTTGAAACTCCCTTAAAATCCATAGAAATTCCTTAAAATCGTAGTTTTCTGTAATACCTTTAAGCTCTTTACAATAAAGTAAAAAGAATTAATAAAAAGTTAAACAAATTTTTAAATTGTAGAACTTTATACTTCATTGTTAATTTTTTTATATTTTTTACAAGAAAATACAATAAAAAATAAGCTTTTTGTATTCATCTGTATTTTTTGTTAAATTTTCTACATTTTTTCACAAAAAAGTACAGATTTTAACAAAAAATTAAAGTTGTGGAAATTGTTTATTATCTTGTAAAAACTTTTTTTACCATTGCTATATTTGAAATCGATTCGTTTCAAATCGCTCTGCGGAATACCAATATTCAGTACTATTATTTCTATTTTAATCAAAAGCTCAGATAAATGCCAGATAATATGCTTGATTTTGCCATTATAAAAACATGAAACGATCAGAATTTTACACAAAGCATATTACAGAATATTCTGTTACACGATCGATCAATTTATTTGGAATTTAATTCCAATTTTACATTCCCTTTGATAACAATGTTCAATCAAATATGACAATCGAGTTCAGCCAAAAAAAAAACAAATCAAAAAAAAATAAAAACGAACTTTCTACAAAAAATATAAATAAATTTTCAACCTGAAAATATAAATTCCACAACAAAATTTTAATTTTGACCATAGAGTTGAATTTTTTACCAAACAGTTGCATTTTCAAGCCTAACGACAAATTTTTTAACAAAAGAGTTAAATTTTCAACAACAAAATTAATTTTGTTTCAAAAAGTTAAATTTTTAACAAAAAATATTAAATTCTCAACCCAAAAACAAAAATTTTCAACATATTAGTTTAATTATATGATTTTCAAAAAAAAAATCATAATTAATTCAAATAAATTTTAAGTTAAATAGTTTTATTTTCAACACAAAAAAAACGTATTTTCTACGAAATTTTAGAATTTTCAACCTAAAAGTTAATTTTTAGCCAGAAACTTGAATTTTCTAGCACTGTTCAATTTTCTAAGCAAAAATAGAAATTTAAAAAAAGTTAATTTTTCCCCCCAAAAAATGAAATTACTACTAAATAATTAAATCGGAAACCCAAAAATATTATTTTTCAACAAAAAATTTTATTTTCATCCAAAAAATTAATTTTTAACCTAAATATTATAGTTGAATTTTCAACCCAAAAAGACGAATTTTGAACATACTGTTTGATTAAATAATTTTTAACTTAAGTAGTTTTATGTTCAACTCAAAAAAAAAACGAATTTTTTTATAAAAATATTAAATTTTTAACAAGAAAGTTCATTTTTAACCACACTTGAATTTTTTAGCAAACTTTAAAATTTTTAAGAAAAAAACCCGAAATTTCTATGAAACAGTTGAACATTTAAACCAAAGAGATAAATTTTTAAAGAAATAGCTAAATGTTAAATTAAAAAAAAAGGAATTTTAACAAAAAATTTCATGTTCATACAAAAAATTAATTTTAAACGAAAAAATTTAAATGTTTAGCCTAAAAAGACGAATTTTATACATCATCGTTTGACTTAATAATTTTAAACTCAAATAATTTCATGTTCAGACAAAAGAACTATTTTTTTATAAAATAATGGAATTTTCAACATAAAAGTAATTTTTTAACAAAATAGTTAATTTTTAAATCATTTTTAACCAAATACTTGAATTTTTGACCAAAAAATATGTTTTTTTTTTAAAGTTAATTATCATCTAAACAGTTTGATTTTTGACTAAAATAATATAAACTTCCAACAAAAGAGTTATTTTTCAACAAAAAAGTTAATTCATAACCAAATAGTAGAATTTTCGATAAAAAAAATTATTTTTCAACAAGAAAGTTTTTTTTCAACAAAATAGTTTAATTTTCGACCAATAAATATGAATTTTCAACAAAAAAGTTAATGTTTAACCAAAACTGTATTTTTAACCAAAATTGTATTTTTGACCAAAAAATATAAATTTAAAAAAAAAGTTAATTTTCAACTAAATAGTTGTGTTTTCCGCCAAATTGTTAAATTTTTTAATCTAAAAAGACAAATTTTCTCTAAAACAGTCGAAATTCTCACCAAAAAGGACAAATTTCCATCAAAATAGTTTAATCTTCAACAAAAAAGTTAATTTTCAATTACATAGTTGAATTTTCGACCAAAAATATGAGATGTTAAGAAAATGTTAATTTTCAACCAAATACTTAGATTTTCAACAAAAAATATAGTTTTTCAAGAAGGTTAATTTTTAACCAAATAGTTGACTTTTCCACCAAAAAATATGGATTTTCGACAAAAAAAAGTTATTTTTCAACAAAAAAGGTAATTTCTAACCAAACAGTTCAGATTTTGACCAAAAAATATAAATTTTTTAACAAAAAAGTTATTTTTTAACAAAATAGTTCATTTTCAATCAAATAGTTGAACTTTTGACCAAAAAATATAAGTTTTTTAACAAAAAAGTTATTTTTCAACAAAATAGTTAATTTTCAACCAAATAGTTGAATTTTCGACCAAAAACTATAAATTTTCAACAAAAATGTTAATTTTTAACCAAATAGTTCAATTTTTGATGAAATAATATGATTTGTCATTAAAAAATAGTTAATTTTTAAGAAGATATTGAATTTCTGAACAAAAAATATAAATTTTTAACAAAAAAGTCTATTTTCAACTAAATAGTTGTATTTTCCGCCGAATCGTTAAATTTTTAATCCAAAGAGACAAATTTTCTTTAAAACAGTCGAATTCTCACCAAAATAGACAAATTTTCATGAAAATAGTTGAATCTTCAAAAGAAAAGTTAATTTTCAACCAAACAGTTAAAATTTTGACCAAAAAAATTTGAGTTTTCAACAAAAAAAAATCATTTTTAACCAAATACTATAATTTTTGACCGAAAAATTTGGTTTTTCGAGAAAGTTAATTATCACCTAAACAGTTAAATTTTCGCCCAAAAAATATGAATTTTCAACAAAGAAGTTAATTTTCAACCAAATAGTTCAATTTTCGACAAATAAATATGAATTTTTAACAAAAAAGTTATTGTTTAACCAAATATTATATTTTTTAACCAAAACATATGAATTTTTAAAAACAAAGTTAATTTTTAACCAAATAGTTCAATTTTTGAGCAAAAATTATGTTTTTTTAACAAAAAAATTAATTTTCAACCAAATATTAAATTTTTGACCAAAAAATATCAATTTTTCACAAAAAAAGTTAATTTTTAACTAAATAGTTGTATTTTCCGCCGAATCGTTAAATTTTTAATCCAAAAAGACAAATTTTCTCTAAAACAGTCGAATTCTCACGAAAATAGACAAATTTTTATGAAAATAGTTGAATCTTCAACAAAAAAGTTAATTTTCAACCAAACAGTTAAACTTGTGACCAAAAAAATATGAACTTCCAACAAAAAAGTTATTTTTTACAAAAAAGTTAATTTCCAGCCAAACAGTTAAACTTTTCACCAAAAAATATAAAAATTTTACCAAAAAAGTTATTTTTAATAAAATAGATCATTTTCAACCAAATAGCTAAATTTTCGCCGAAAAAATATGAATTTTCAACAAAAAAGTTAATTTTCAACCAAATAGTTCAATTTTTGACGAATAAATATGAATGTTTTAACAAAAAAGTTATTGTTCAACCAAATATTAAATTTTTGACCAAAAAATATCAATTTTTCACAAAAAAAGTTAATTTTTAGTTAAATAGATGAATTTTCCGCTAGATTGTTAAATTTTTATTCCAAAAACACAAATTTTTTCCAAAACAGTCGAACTGCTCACAAAATGGACAAATTTTCATGAAAATATTCAAATCTTTAACGAAAAAGTTAATTTTTAAACACACAGTTGAATTTTCGACAAAAAAATATGAGTTATCAACAAAAAAGCTAATTTTCAACCAATACTTAAATTTTCGACCAAAAAATATAGTTTTTCAAGAAAGTAAATTGACCAAAAATAATAAATTTTTAACAAAAAAAAGTTAATTTTCAACTAAATAGTTGAATTTCTGTCGAATTGTTAATTTTTTAAGCCAAAAAGATGGATTTTCTACTAAACAGTTGAACTTCTTATCTGAAAACAGGAATTTTCATAAAAATAGTTGAATTTTCAACAAGAATTTTCATTTTTAACCAAATAGTGCAATTTTCGACAAAAATACTAGCATGAATTTTTAACAAAAAAAGTCAGTTTTCAATAAAATAGTTGAATTTTCAACCAAACTATTCGACTTAAAAAAAAGTTATTTTTAAACAAAAAAGGTTAATTTTCATCGAAATAGGTGGATTTTCGGCCACAAAATATGAATTTTCAACAAAAAAATTCATTTCTAACCAAATAATTGAATTTTCGACCAAAAAATATAAATTTCTAACAAAAAAGTTAATTTTCAACCAAATAGTTGAATATTCCGTCGAATTGTTAAATTTTTGAGACAAAAAGCTCAATTCTCTACTAAACAGTTGAACTTATCTAAAAAAAAGAATTTACATAAAAATATTTGAATTTTTAACGAGAATGTTAATTTTTAACCAAATAGCGGAATTTTCGACAAAAATACTAGTATGAATTTTTAACAACAAAAGTTAATTTTCAATAAAATAGTTGAATTTTCAACCAAAAAATAAGGATTTTAAAAAGTTATTTTTAGGCAAAAAAGGTTAATTTTTATCGAAATAGTTGAATTTTCGACAAAAAAATATGAATTTACAAAAAAAAAGTTAATTTTCAACTAAATAGTTGAATTCTCGATCAAAAAATATGGTTTTTCAACAAAGTTAATTTTCAACCAAACAGTTGAATTTTCGACTAAAAAAATATGAATTTTTCCAAAAAAAAATTAATTTTCAAAAAAATAGTTGAATTTTCAACCAAACAATTCAAATTTTAAAAAAAGTTATTCTTGAACAATAAAAAATTAATATTCATCGAAATATTTGGATTTCCGGCCACAGAGTATGAATTTTCACCAAAAAAATTAATTTTTAACCAAATAGTTGAATTTTTGACCAAAAAATATGAATATCTAACAAAAAAGTGAATTGTCAACAAAAGTTGAATTTTCTGCCAAATTGTTGAATTTTTGAGACAAACAGATAAATTTTTTTACTAAACAGTTGAACTTCTTATCTGAAAAGACGAATTTTCATAAAAATAGTTGAATTTTTAACGAAAATGTTAATTTTCAACCAAATAGCGGAATTTCCGATAAAAATACCAGTATGAATTTTTAACAAAAAAAGTTAATTTTCAATAAAATATTTAAATTTTTAACCAAAAAATAAGAATTTTAAAAAGTTATTTTTAAGCAAAAAAGGTTAATTTTTATCGAAATAGTTGAATTTTCGACCAAAAAATATTAATTTCAAAAAAAAAGTTGATTTTCAACTAAATAGTTAAATTTTCGACCAAAAAATATGGTTTTTCAACAAAGTTAATTTTTAACCACACAGTTGAATTTTCGACTAAAAAAATATGAATTTTCACAAAAAAAAATTTTTTTCAGCTAAATAGTTAAATTTCCCACGAAATTGTTTAATATTTAAGCCCAAAAGACGAATTTCCTACTTAAAAGTTAATCTTTTAATCCAAAAAGAAGATTTTTCAACTCATCTATGGGAAATGATAGATGTTGACATGTAGAGACGAGACAAACCATAAAATATTTTCCTAAACGAAAATTAATTAAGCTCAGAGAATGTTGTTACATAAAACTTTTATGTTCTCATATTCATATCTTGTGCAAAATTCACCACATTTCACATGCAAAATGCTTGCCTAATAGCTTTGCGTAAAAGCCAAGGGCACGTGGATGTCGCTAAGTGCCAGTGGTGTAATAAAGAAAATGTCTACTCCTATAAAAAGTAAATTAACATAATTGAACCTTAAAATTCAAATTAAAACAAATTTTTCTCCTTTTATCATGAAAAAGTAATGTCTTCATATGAGGCCATTCAAAAACACTAAAAAATAAAACAAAAAATAATTTTTTACCAAAGGAAATAAATTTTCAACAAAAAAGTTGAATTTTTAACCAAGAAAATGAATCTTCACAAAAAAATTAATTTTTAACAAGGCACTTTAAGGTTGAACCAGCTCGTTGAATTTTTACTTTGAAAATATGAAATTTCAACAAAATACTTCAATTTTTAGTTTAAAAAATTAATTTTGAACGTAAATAATTAAAAAAAAAAAATTTTTTTTCAAGTAGATCTTTTAAGATAGAATTACTAGTGTAGCTATAGGGCTACGACGCCACTTGCCGACCGAGCAAGGTTCTGTTCTGTGCTAAGTTACCGACATCAGGTAATTACCATCGATCGGTAATGCAGATTTTCCATTGCTCGGTAAGTATTGCTGTAGCCGTATATCCGTATAGACTAAATTAAACAAAAAATTAAAAGGTTACATTTTCAGATAAAAAAAATTAATTTTAAATAAAAAGAAAACTTATTTTCAATAAAATACTTCAATTATTAACAAAAAACTTAAACCTTTAAAAATTAACAAATCGGTGAAACTGATAATCACGTAGTTAAATGTTTAATTTAAAAAAATCAATTTTAGGACAAAAATAGGAATCACATTTTTAGTTTAAAAAATCAATTGAAAAAAAATGATTTTTCAAAAAAGTAGTCAAATTTTCAACCAACTAAATGAAGTTGTAAAGAAAACTATGAAGCTTCAACCGTAGCACTTAAATTTTTAATTAAAAAAAATTAACTTTCAACCTAATAATATTAATTTTCTACCAGAAAGAATAATTTCGAACAAAATAATATAATTTTCAACCAAAGATATTAATTTTTAATTAGAATAGTGAATCTTCAAGCAAAAAAAAAAGAATTTTTAACACAGTTCAACTTTCAACCCAGAAATTAAATTTTTAACCAAAAAGACAAATTTTCGATAGATAAATATTTTTCAGCAGAGAAGGAAAAAAAATCTAAATTGTTAACCTTTCATTCCCACAGAAATTTTTTTTGTGAAACAGTAAGATTTTCAAACCGAGCATACTCGTTTTCAAACAAAAATTTTAGTTTTCAACTAAACAGTCGCAGTTTTGACCAAAAAGATTATTTTTTGCTGATAAAGATGAATTTCTAACTAAAAAAAGAATAATTTTAAACAAATTAAAAAGTTAAATTTCCGAAAAAAAAATAATTTTAAATAAAAAGAAAACGAATTTTCGATAAAATAGTAAACGTAGTTAAATTTTCAAATAAAAAAATCAGTTTTCAGACAAAAATAGAATAGTAAAATTTTTAGTTAAAAGAATTAATTTAAAAAAATGAGTTTTCAACAATGTAGTTAAACTTTCAACCAACGAAATGAATTTTCAACAAAAATAATTAACCTTTAACTAAAATAGTTAAATTTTTTAATAAAAAATTAATTTTCAACCAATAAAACGAATTTTCGATTAAAAATTTCATTTTTGAAAAAAAAAGAAAAAAAAGTAGTTCAACTTTGACCCAAATAAATGAATTTTTTACCAATAAAGGTGAGTAATCAACGAATAATGTAATAGCATATATTTGAAACAAAAAATAAAATCAAAACATAAGAAGAAAATGAAAATCGATTTTAAAGGAAGCGAAAAACTGTTTTATAAATTGGCGTTGATCAGTGTAAAAGAAAGTGGTAGTACAAAGTTAGTCAGCATGAGAAATAGCAAGGATGAATGAATTTCTTGATAAGGTTAATTGATTATATTATGAATTTATTTATCTTACGTAAAAAAAGAGGTGCTGAACATGAATGTGTTGTTAAATTTTGATTTTACGCTGATTTTCAATGTTTTTCGGATACCAATATACAAAATTGACGCGTGGCGCCAAGTCGACACTTGGTTTTTTAAAGAAAAATAGAAACTATGTGAACTTGGTTTTTTGAATAAAAATTGTCCTTATGCCCTAACTTCATCGACAAACTTTTGTGGCATTCTGCATGACATAGCACATTTTACGACATATTTTATTAAATTTTTTAAATTTAAAAATAATAACAAGAACAAAAAGAGGAAAGTAAAACTACTATTAATAAAATTAAACATAAAATCAAAATAGAAAAAGAAAATGCAAATCAACTTTAAAGAAAGCAAGAAACTGTTTGATAAATCGGCGTTGATCAGTATGAAAGCAAGTAGTAGTACAAGTTAGTCAGAATGAGAAATAATAGGGGTGAAATGCTATATGATGAGTTAAGATAAAATCAAACAGAAAAATAAAATAAAAATAGATTTTAAAGGAAGCAAAAAACTGTTTTATAAACTGGCGTTGATCAGTACAGGAGGAAGTAGTAGTACAAAGTTTGTCAGCATGCGAAATAGCAAGGTTGAAATGCTATATGATACAGACGGAATACTAGACGCTTTGAGAGACACTTTTAAAGGTCAACAGTTTTTTCTGATGCTTCTGGAAAATTTTTTTTTCGAATACCAATAAACAAAATTGATGCATGAAGCTAAGTCGACACTTGCTTTTTTGAAGAACAATATAAACCGAGTGAACCTGGTTTTTTGAATAAAAATGTGCCCTAATGCCCTAACTCTATCGACAGACTTTTGTGTTATTCTGAATAACATAGCACATTTTACGATATATTTATTGTATTTTTTTAATTCAAAAATGATAACCAAGACAAAAAGAGAAAAACTAAACTACTATTCAAGAAAAGAAAAGCATAAAATTGAAATAGAAGAAGAAAATGCAAATCGACTTTGAAAGCAGCAAGAAACTGTTTTATAAATCGGCGTTGATCAGTATAAAAAGAAGCTGTAGTACAAAGTTAGTCAGAACGAGAAAAAGTAAGGGTGAAATGCTATATGATATAAAGTAAAAATAAAATCAAAGAGAAAAAGAAAATGGAAATCGATTTTGAAGGAAGCAAGAAACTGTTTCATTAATCCGCTTTGATCAGTATGAAAGGAAGTAGTAGTACAAAATTAGTCAAAATGAGAAATAGTAAGGGTAAAATGCTATATAATATAAAGTAAAGATAAAATCAACCAGAAAATGAAAATGTAAATCGATTTTATAGGATACAAAAATTGTTTTACGAATTGGCGTTGATTAGTACGAAAGAAAATAGCAGCAAAAAATCATTTAGCATGATAAATAGCAAGGGTGAAATGCTATATGACATAGAGTAAAGATAAAATCAAAACAAAAAAAGAAAATGGAAATCGATTTTAAAGAAAGCAAAAAACTGTTTTATAAATTAGCGTTGATCAGTATGACGATCGTGGAAAATTGTGTTTTTTTTTGTTCAGAACAAGAAGCTTTGAAACTAAAAAATTTTGGTGAAAATTAACTTTTCTGTTGAAAATTACTATGTTTGGTTGGAAATTAAATTACTTTAGTAAATAATTTGTCTTTTTGACTTTAAAATTAAACAGCTTCGTTAAAAATTGAATTATTTTGTTAAAAATTTGTCATTTTTGATATAAAATTAATATTTCTTGGTGGAAAATTTATTTTCTTGGTTTAAAATTAACTTTTTAGTAGAAAAACAAACAATTTTGTTGAAAGTTAACATTTTTCTTAAAAATTCATTTTGATGGTTAGAGATTCAACAATTTGGTTGTAAATGAACTTTTTTGGTGAAAATTGATATTTTTGGCTAATAACTCAACTATTTTATTAAATAGTCTTTTTGACTTCAAAACCAAACAGCTTTGTTAAAAAATTTTATATTTACTTAAGTAATTTGTCTTTTTTAGCAGCTATAAACTATTTAGCTAAAATTAACTCATTTGTTGAAAATTCATATTTTTCGTTTAAAATTAAACAATTCATTTAAAAACTAAATCATTTGGTTGAAAATTAACTTTATAGTAGAAAATTCATGTTTTTGGTTAAAAATTTAACAATTTATTAGAAATGTAACAATTTTTTTTCAAAATTAACTTTCTGATTGAAAATTCATATTTTTAGTTGAAAATTTAACTGTTTTGTAAAAAATTTAACAATGCAGTTGAAAATTAACTTTTTTAGAAAAAATTTATATTTCTGGTTGAAAATTTAACAATTTAGTAGATAGCTTAACAATTTGGATGAAAATTTATTCTTTTTGGTTCAAAATTTAAATTTTTGGTTGAAAATTTAAAGGTTTGTAGACAATTTGTCTTTTTGACTTCAAAATTAAACGGCTTTGTTAAAAACTCGTCGTTTTTGGTAGAACATGAATTCTCTTAGTGGAAAATTTATCTTCTTGGTTAAAAATTCAACAATTTAGTAGAAAAACAAGCAATTTGGTTAAAAAATTACATTTTTGTTGAAAATTCAATTATTTTCGCAAAAAATTAGTCTTTTTTACTTCAAAATTGAACAGCTTTGGAAAAAATTTTTTTTTTTTTTTCAAAAATTAGTCTTTTTTGAAAGAACATTGATCTTTTTGGTGGAAAATTTATATTCTTGTTTAAATATTCAACAATGTAGTATAAAAATAAACTTTTTAATTGTAAATGAACTTTTTTGTTAAAAATTCACATTTTTTGTTCAAAATTGCATTATTTTAGTAAATAATTAGTCTTTTTGACTTCAAAATTAAACAGCTTTGTTGCAAATTAGTATTTTTTAATAAAACATTAATTTTTTTTTAAAGAAAATTTATTTTATTTGGTGAAAATTTAATAATTTAGTATAAAAACAAACAATTCCGTTAAAAATATATATTTTTGGATGATAATTAAATTATGTTGGTACATAGTTAGTCTTTTTGCCTTGAAAATTAAACAGTTTTGTTGAAAATTAATTTATTTTGTTTGAATTTCGTATTTTTTTAAAGCAAATTAATCTCCTTGGTGGAAAATTCAGCTTTTTGGTTAAAAATTAACAATTTAGTAAAATAACAATTTTGTTGAAAGTAAACTTTTTCTCTCAAGAATTCGTTTGTTTTGTTAAAAATTTAACAATTTGGTTAAAAAGTAACTTTTATGTTAAAAATTTATATTTTTGGTTGAACACTCAACTATTTTGGTGAATAATTAGTATAATAATTATATAATATATATTATATAATATATTATATAATAATATATAATAATTAATTAGTGAATAATTATTTAGCTGAAAATTCGTCTTTTTTGGTAGAACATTAATCTGTTTGATAGAAAATTTAGCTTCTTGTCTGAATATTTGACAATGTAGAATAAAAATAAACTTTTTGGTTGAAAATTAACTTTTTTGCTAAAAATTTAACTTTTTTTATTAAAATTTAATATATTTAATTAAAAATTGAATAATTTTGCTAGAAACTAATCCTTTTTTGTAGATAGTTTAAGGTTTAGTAGAAAACTTAATAATTTGGTTGAAAATTATCTTTTTTTTTAAAAATCGTATTTTTGACGGAAAATTTAACTGTTTGGTGAATAATTGGTCTTTTTGACTTCGAAATGAGAGAGAACTTTGTTAAAAATTCATTTATTTTGTTGAAAATTCGTATTTTTTGGTAGAACATTAATCTTCATTATGGAAAATTTATATTTTTGATGGAAAATAAAAAAATTTAGTAGAAAAATCGACAATTTGGTTGAAAATTAAGTTTTTTCTTGTAAATTCATATTTTTGGTAAAAAATTAGTCTTTTTGACTTCAAAACTGAACAGATTTGTTGAAAATTTATTTATTTTGTTAAAAATTTAACTCTTTTGGTAAATAATATTAATTGTTTTGACTTCAAAATTAAATAGTTTTGTGTAAAATTGATTTATTTTGTTAAAAATTCATCTTTTTTGGTAAAATTCAAATGGTTAAAAATTTGTTTTTTTTTCACAAATTTATTTTTTTAACTGAAAATTTGATGATTCCATTTTTAGTAGAAAAAATATCTTGTTTAGCTAAACATTGACCTCTTTGGATACAGAATCTTTTTGTTTTGAGAATTCAAGAATTTAGTAGAAAATTAAAGAACTTACCTAAAAATAAAATTTTTTGTTAAAAATTCATATTTTTTGTTAAAAATTCAATTATTTTGTTAAAAATTCAATTATTTTGGTAAATAATTAGTCTTTTTGACCTTTAAATTAAACAAATTTGTTGAAAATTGATTTATTTTGTTAAAAATCCATCTTTTTCGGTAAAATTTAAGCGGTTGAAAATTTGTTTATTTCTTTTTGTTAATTAACTTTTTTAACTAAATGTTTGAAGATAAAAATTTATATTTTTGATTGAAAATTCAACAATTTAGTAAAAAACTGAAGAATTTGGTTGAAAATTCGAAAATTTAGTAGAAAATTAAACAATGTGGTTGAAAATTAACTTTTTTAATGAAAATTTATATTTTTGATTAAAAATTCAAAAATTTAGTAAAAAACTTAAGAATTTTTTTAAAAATTCCAAAATTTAGTAGAAAATTAAACAATTTGTTTTAAAATTACCTTTTGTGTTAAAAACTCATATTTTTGGTTGGAGATTCAACTATTTTGGTAACTTTTTTAAAAGTCTTTTTGACTTCAAAATTAAATAATTTTGTTGAAAATTGATTTATTTTGTCGAAAATTTATCTTTTTCTGTATAATTTAAAAGGTTGAAAATTTGTTTATTTTTTTTGTAAATTAACTTTATTAACTGAATGTTTGAAGATTCCATTTTTGAAAGAAAAAAAATCTTGTCTAGTTGAAAATTGTTTTGTTTTTTTGGTTACAAAATCTTCTTGATTGAAAATTTAACAATTTAGTTAAAAATAAAACAATTTGGTTGAAAATTACCGCTTTTGATGAAAATTTATATTTTTGGTGAAAAATACAGAAATCTAGTAAAAAACTGAAGAATTTGCTTGAAAATTTCCAAAATTTTGTAGAAAAGTTAAACAATTTGGTTGCAAATTAACTTTTTTGATGAAAATTTATATTTTTGGTGGAAAATTTATATTTTTAAAGAAAATCCAACAATTTAAACAATCAATAATTTGGTTGAAAACTAAATTTTTTGATAAATATTTATATTTTTGATGGGAAATTCAACAATTTATAAAAAAATTAAAGAATTTAGTTGAAAATTAACTTTTTATTGAAAATTTATATTTTTAATGGAAAATTCAACAATTTAGTAAAAAAAAATTGAAGAATTTGGTTGAAAAATTTAAAATTTAGTAAAAAATTAACCAATTTGGTTGCAAATGACCTTTTTTCATGAAAATTTATATTTTTGGTGAAAAATTAACATTTTTGGTGGAAAATTTATATTTTTTACAGAAAATTCAATAATTTAGTATAAAAATTACCAATTTGGTTAAAAATTAAAATTCGTAATTAAAATGTATATTTTTGATAAAAAATTCAACAATTTAGTAATAAACTAAAGAATTTGGTTAAAAATTTCAAAATTTAGTAGAAAATTAAACGATTTGGTTAAAATTTTTAGCAAAAATTTACATTTTAAATAAAAAATTTACATTTTTGATGGAAAATTCAAGAAGTTAGTGAAAAAATCAACAATTTGGTTGAAAATTAACTTTTTTAATGAAAATTCATATTTTTGATAGAAAATTCAACAATTTAGTAAAAAACTGAAGAATTTGGTTGAAAATTTTAAAATTTAGTAGAAAATCAAACAATTTGGTTGCAAATTAACTTTTTTGGTGGAAATTTATATTTTTAGTGGAAAATTTATATTTCTGATGGAAAATTCAACAATGTAGTAAAAAAAATCAACAATTTGGTTAAATATACAATTTGGTTGAAAATAAACTTTTTTGACAAAAATTCATATTTTTGATGGAAAATTCAACAATTTAGTGGAAAAATCAACAATTTGGTTGAAAATTAACTTTTTAAATAAAAATTGATATTTTTGATGGAAAATTCAACAATTTAGTAAACAACTGAAAAATTTGGTTAAAAGTTTCAAAATTTAGTAGAAAATTAAACAATTTGGTTGCAAATAAACTTTTTTAATGAAAATTTATATTTTTGATGGAAAATTCAACAATTTAGTAAACAACTGAAAATTTAAATAAAAAATTCAACAATTGAGTAGAAAAATCAACAATTTGGTTGAAAATTAACTTTTTTGATGAAAATTTATATTTTTGGTGGAAAATTTATATTTTTGGTGGAAAATTTATATTTTTAAAGAAAAATTTAACAATTCAGTAGGGAAATCAACAATTCACCTGATATTAACTTTTTCTTAATGAAAATTTATATTTTTGATGAAAAATTCAACAATTTAGTGAAAAACTGAAGACTTTAGTTGAAAATTTCAAAATTTAGTAGAAATTTAAACAATTTGTTTTAAAATTAACTTTTGTGATGAAAAATTTTTTATTTTTGATAGAAAATTTATATTTTTGATAGAAAATTCAACAATTGAGTAGAAAAATAAACAATTTGGTTGAAAAAAATTTTTTTTAAGAAAATTTATATTTTTGAAGGAATATTTAATAATTTAGTAGAAAAATCAACAATTTGTTTAAAAATTAACTTTTTTAATGAAAATTTTTATTTTTGATGGAACATTTAGCAATTTAGTAAAAAACTGAAGAATTTGGCTAAAAATTTCAAAATTTTGTAAAAAAGTAAACAATTTGGTTGAAAAAAAACTTTTTTGACAAAAATTTATATTTTTGATGGAAAATTTATATTTTTGATGAAAAATTCAACAATTTAGTAGAAAAATCATCAATTTGTTTGAAAATTACCTTTTTTATTGAAAATTTATATTTTTTATGGAAAATTCAACAATTTAGTAAACAACTGAAAAATGTGGTTAAAAATTTCAAAATTTAGTGAAAAATTAAACAATTTAGTTGCAAATCAACTTTTTAAATGAAAATTTATATTTTTTAATGTAAATTCATATTTTTGGTAGAAAATTTATATTTTTAAAGGAAAATTTAACAATTTAGTAGAAAAACCAACAATTCAGTTGAAAATTAACTTTTTTGATGAAAATTTATATTTTTGATGGAAAATTCAACAATTTAGTAAAAAACTAAAGAATTTGGTTGAAAATTTCAAAATTAATTAGAAATTTAAACTATTTGGTTGCAAAATAACTTTTGTGATAAAAAAATTTATATTTTTGGTGGAAAATTTATATTTTTGATAGAAAATTCAACAATTGAGTAGAAAAATCAACAATTTTGTTGAAAATTAACTTTTTAAATGAAAATTCATATTTTTGATAGAAAATTCAACAATTTAGTAAAAAAACTGAAGAATTTGGTTGAAAATTTTAAAATTTAGTAGAAAATCAAACAATTTGGTTGAAAATAAACTTTTTTGACGCAAATTTATATTTTTGATGGAAAATTTATATTTCTGATAGAAAATTTGACAATTGAGTAGAAAAATCAACAATTTGGTTGAAAATTAACTTTTTAAATGAAAATTCATATTCTTGATAGAAAATTCAACAACTTAGTAAGAAACTAAAGACAATTTGGTTGAAATTAACCTTTTTTGACAAAAATATATATTTTTGATGAAAAATTTATATTTTTGATGGAAAATTTATATTTTTGATGCAAAATTCAACAGTTTAGTAGAAAAATCAACAATTTGGTTGGATATTAACATTTTAAATAAAAATTTATATTTTTTTTGGGAAATTTAACAATTTAGTAAAACTGAAGAATTTGGTTAAACATTTCAAAATTTAGTAGAAAATTAAACAATTTGGTTGCAAATTAACTTTTTTGATATAAAAATTTATATTTTTAGTGAAAAAAATTTATATTTTTGTTAGAAAATTCAACAATTAAGTAGAAAAATTAACAATTTCGTTTAAAATTAACTTTTTTAATGAATATTTATATTTTTCATGGAAAATTCAACAATTTAGTGAAAAACTGAAAAATTTAATTATAAAGTTTAAAATCTAGTAGAAAATTAAACAATTTGGTCAATAATTAAGTTTTTTGACGAAAATTTATATTTTTAATGGGAAATTCAATAATTTAGTGGAAAAATCAACAATTTGGTTAAAAAATTAACTTTTTTCATGAAAATTTATATTTTTGATAGAAAATTCAACAATTTAGTAAAAAACTGAAGAATTTGGTTGTATATTTCAAAATTAGGTAGAAAATTAAACAATTTCGTTAAAAATAAAGTTTTTTAACAAAAATTTATATTTTTAATGGAAAATTTATATTTTTGATGGAAAATTCAACAATTTAGTTAAAAATTAACTTTTTTAATGAAATTTTATATTTTTAATAGAAAATTCAACAATTTGGTAAAAAACTGAAGAATTTGGTTTAAAATTTCAAAATTTAATAGAAAATTAAACAATTTGGTTGCAAATAACCTTTTTTCACGAAAATTTATATTTTTGATGAAAAATTCATATTTTTGATGGAAAATTGAACAATTCAGTAGAAAAATCAACAATTTGGTTGAAAATTAATTTTTTTGATAAAAATTTATATTCTTAATGGAAAATTCAACAATTTAGTAGAAAAACTTAAAAATTTGGTAGAAAATTTCAAAATTCAGGAAAAAATTAAACAATTTGGTTGAAAATAAACTTTTTTAGCAAAAATTTACATTTTTAATAGAAAATTTATATTTTTGACGGAAAATTAGACAATTTAGTGGAAAAATCAACAATTTGGTTGAAAATTAACTTTTTAAATAAAAATTGATATTTTTGATGGAAAATTCACCAATTTAGTAAACAACTGAAAAATTTGGTTAAAAGTTTCAAAATTTAGTAGAAAATTAAACAATTTGGTTGAAAAAAAACTTTTTTGACAAAAATTTATATTTTTGATGGAAAATTTATATTTTTGATGAAAA
>JAUELO010000020.1:2572067-2582212 GCA_032357855.1 Amphibolips quercusostensackenii
ATCATCATCTTCGTCTTCTTTTTTTTCTTTCTCATCATCTTCATATTTATCGACAATCATCATTATATTTATGGTTAATCGATCATGTCATTATTTTCAGATATCAAACACATAATTATTATTATCGGCAATCATTATCTTCATCTTTGTCTTCTCTGATATCTTTATCGATAATCAATCATGTCATTGATTATCATAATCGACTGTATATCGCTACCATCGTCATCAACATTCAAACATATCATTAAATATCACAATCGATAATCATCTTCATCGTTATTTCTTTCATGCTTTTTTATTATTTTATTATTTTTCTTCAACTTCATCTTCATCAAAAATCATTATCTACATCGGTATTTTATCATATAAATTATCATCACCGGTAATCAATCATAAAATAAATCTTCAACATCAAATATTAATCACACTAATAATTATTATCATAAACAATCAGCATCTTCATCTTTACCTTTTCTAATTGTTCTTTGTCTTCTTCTTCATCTTTGTCATCATCTGCGACAATATTCACTAATTATCATCATCGACGACCAATCATATTATTAATTTGGATGTGAATTTAAAAATTATATTTGTTATGTCATACTAATGCTTTCTTGTTATTAAAGATTAAAAAATGATAAAAATAAGGAAATTTAGTTTTAGACCACTATTTGCTGGTGCTAAAATTGAAGGTCTTATGTAGATGTGCATAGAATAAAATTTGCTGTGTTGAAGCGTTGTTTTTCATTACCACTTCTTAGAAATTATTTTTTAATTAAAAAGAAAAGTTTTTATACAAAAGCATGAGATTTTACAAATGTAGATAAACATTTCTAACAGCTTGAATAATAAAACGCGTTAATTGTCAAAAAACGTTTAAAAAAGTTTGAAGTTTGAAAATTGTAACGAAAGAAACACGAGACAAAAGAATTCGGTTGCTTTTCAACACCAGCTGATGTTCTATGAGCATTATTAAACGCACAGATTTTTACGTGCAACAAAAAGCTAGTAATAATTAATTTTTATCATACGAAAATCGTGATTCCTTGTACTTAGTGGATATTTTCACAATCAATTTTCAACATTTTTCTATAAATTTCGGTTACCCTTGAATAAATCTTTGAGAAATAGCGATAATGGCAGCAACTAGATTGATTTTCGTCGGAACATGACTAGCACATGAAGGTGTAGTGAGAAGAAAAATGAATTTTCGAGGAGAATTTTTTGTGTAAACTGCTGACAATATTCTGTGTGTGTAATCGAATATCGAAGCCCGTGTTTGCAATCCGCTTGCAACGACAGCGCAAAATTTCGAACCCTCCAAGTACTCACTCGTGAGTACAAATATGCACAACATAAATACGTGTACTCAGTGTGCGTTAATGCACATGAAAGTTGAGCGAAGGTTGCTGAGAGTGAAGCATTTCCGCAGATCGTCGATGCGTAAGGGTGCAAACGCGCTTACACTCGCTGACAAAACCTCGTAAAGAACGAAATGCATATTTCCCCTACTTTATTTTCTTGTAAGATAGAACAAATTTCAATGCTTTAGTACGTGCTTCCATGTGACCTTCGATCAGGTTGCTTGGTGCTTTCAACTCAACTCAATTTTCTACAAGATCGATTCCAGAGATAGTAAAGAGCTTCAGATTGTTCAGAAAACTCGTCCAGATGTGGACTTCAGGCGAAAAGTTTTTTATTACTAACTTTAATTGATTCTGACACCAAACAAATTTTAAAAAAGTAGGCGCTGCGAGTCTACAAGAAATGATTTTGTACCTAGCAAGACGGTGATTAAGAATTTTAAATCTATCCCTTCAATGACTTCACTTTTCTAATACCCCTTCTTTCCTCTACTTTTTCATCTTTTTTATTTTCATCATCATCGACATTCATCATCAATTAGCTTCATTGACAAGCAACCATATCATTAATAATCTTCATAGATAATCAATGATATTATTGATTATCATCATCGACTATCGATCATATGATTAATTACGCTAATCGACAATCAATAATATCATTATCGACAATCATCATCTTCGTCTTCTCTGATTCTTTTTTGTTTTTTTTTTTCGTAATCTTCAGCGTCATTGACTATCATCATTGAGCTATCAATGTGGACATCCAAGTAAATCATTAGCAATCTTTATCGATAATTAATCATGTAATTAATCACATTCAACAACAATCAATCATATCATTAAATAGAATCATCGATAAAAATCACCTTCATCTTTGTCTTCTTTGATTGTGATTTACTAAATTCTTCTTCACCTTCATCTACATTAATAATCATCATTATCTCCATTTATAATCAATTATATGATTAACTATTATCATCGAAAATCAATCATAGCACTAATTATTATCATCGACAATCCATTATATAATTAATTATCATCAACTGTATACTATCATTAACTAAAGTCATCGACAATCTATCATATCATTGATTATGATCATCGACATTAATCATGTTCATATTACTTTTCTCTGATTCTTCTTTTCCTTTGTAATCTTTATTATCATTGACAATCATCATCTTCACCAATGTATTTTCTGATTCGTCTTTCTCTTCTTTGCCTTTTTCTCCGTATTCTTCATGATCATTGACAAACATCATTAATTATGATTATGGACATCTAATTACATCATGAGTAATCTTAATTTATCATCATTTATATCAATAATTATTACCATCGACCATCATCATATTCATTATTGTCTTTTTTAAATCGTATTTTTCTTCCTTATCTTTTCATCGTGATCTTCATTATCATTGACAATCATCATTAATTATTATTATGGACATCCAATTACATCATTATTAATCTAAATAGATTATCAATCATATAATTAATTATCTTTATTGACCATCATCTTCATCATTGTCTTTTCTGGTTCGTCTTTTTCTTCTTTGTCTTCTTTCTCGTAATCTTAATCGATTATCAATAATATCATTGATTATTATCATCGACTATCATCATCTTCACCATTGTATTTTCTGATTCGTCTTTTTTTCTTTGTCTTTTTCTTCGTATTCTTCATAATCATTGACAAACATCATTAACTATCATTATGGACATCTAATTACATCATAAGTAATCTTAATATATTATCAATTATATTAATAATTATTATCATCGACCTGTATCATCTTCATCATTGTCTTTTCTGACTCGTATTTTTCTTCCTTATCTTCTAATTCGTGATCTTCATCATCATTAACAATCAACATTAATTATCATTATGGACATACAATTACATCATTATTAATCTTTATTGGTTATTAATCATATAAATAATTATCGTCAACTGTATGATATCCTTAACTAATGTCATCGAGAATTCATCATATTATTAATTATGATCATCGACATTCATCATGTTCATATTTGTTTTCTCTGGTTCATTGTTTTCTTCATTGTCTTCATCATTACTGACAATTACTATTGACCTATCATTGTTCGCATCCAATTACATCATTAGTAATCTTAATCGATTATCAATCACATAATTAATTATCTTTATTGACGATCATCACCTTCATCATTGTCTTTTCTGATTCGTCTTTTTCTTCTTTGTCTTCTTTCTCCTAATCTTAATCGATTATCAATAATATCATTGATTATTATCATCGACTATCATTATCTTCACCATTGTATTTTCTGATTCGTCTTTATTTTCCTTGTCTTCTACTTCGTATCCTTCATGATCATTGGCAAACATCATTAATTATTATTAAGGACATCTAATTACATCATCAGTAATCTTAATATATTATCAATTATATCATTAATTATTATCATCGACCATCATCATCTTCATTATTGTCTTTTCCGACTCGTACTTTTCTTTCTTATCTTTTTTGTAATCTCCATCATCATTGAAAATCATCACTAATTATCATTATGGACATCCAATTACATCATTATTAATCTTTATTGTTCATCAATCATATAATTAATTATTGTCAACTTTATAATATCATTCACAAATGTTATCAAGAATTCATCAAATTATTAATCATGATCATCGACATTCATCATGTTTATACTTGTTTTCTCTAATTCTTCTTTTTTTTATCATCTTCATCATCATTGACAATCATCACTGACTTATCATTGTGAACATCCAGTTACATCATTAGTAATCTCAACCAATTATCAATCACATAATTGATGATCATCATTGACCATCATAATCTTCATCACTGTCTTTTCTAATTCTTTTTTTCCTTCTTTGTCTTCTTCTATTTAATCTTTATCGTCATTGACAATCATCATTAACCTATCATTGTGAAAATTCAATTACATCATTACTAATTTTCTTTAGTTATCGATTATATAATTAATTACAATCATCGACAATTGATTATATCATTGAATAGGATCAATGACAATCATCATCTTCATCTTTGTCTTCTTTGATTCTGCTTTACTAAACTCTTTTTCACCTTCATCTACATCCATAATAATCGTTATCTCTATCTATAATCTATTATATCAATAATTATCATCATTGAAAATCAATCACAGCATAAATTATTAGCAACGACAATACATAATATCATTAATTATCATCATCGACAATCATTATCTTCAGCATTGTCTTCTCTGATTTGTCTTTTTTTACTTCGTAGTCTTCATCATTATTGACAATTACTATTGACCTATCATTGTTCGCATCCAATTACTTCACTAGTAATCTTTATAGATTATCAATCATATCATTAATTATCATCATCGACTATATAATATCATTAAGTAACGTCACCGACAATCAATCATATCATTCATTATCATTATTGACAACCATCATCTTCACCTTTGTCTTCTCTGATTATTTTTTCTCTTCTTCGTTTTTTTCTTTGTAACCTTCATCATCATTGACAATCATCATTAATTATCATTGTGGACATCCAATTACATAATTAGTAATCTTCACAAATAATCAATGATATTATTGATTATTATTATCGACTATCCATCATATAATAAATAACGCTTATCGACAATCAATAATATAATTGTCGAAAATCATTATCTTTGTCTTCTCTGATTCTTTTTTGTCTTTTTCTCGGTGATCTTCATTATTTTTGGCAATCATCATTGAGCTATCATTATGGACATCCAAGTAAATCAATAGCAATCTTCATCGATTATCAATCATATGAATAACCGCATTCAACAACAATTAATCATATCATTAAATACCATCATTGACAATTATCATCTTCATGATTGTCTTCTCTGATTCATCTTTTTCTTCTTTATTTTCTACGTTGTAAACTTTATTATTATTGACAATATTCATTAAATATCATCATTAACATCCAATTAAATCATCAGTAACCTTCATCGATTATTAAGCATATGATTAATTGCATTCGTGGACAATCAATCATATAATTAATTATCAATATCGACTGTATAATGTCATCAACTAATGTCACCAACAATCAGATATATCATTAAATATCATCATTGATCATTAGCATCGTCATCTTCGTCTTGTTTTATTTTTCTTCATTATATTTTTTTTTTCAACTTCATCTTCATCGACAATCAATCATATCATGAATTATCGGGAATCACCATCTCAATTCTCTTTTTCTTCTTCATTATAATCATTGAAAATCAATCATGTCAATAGATATCATCATCAACAATCACCATCTTTATCTTTATCTTGTCTGATTCCTCTTCATCTTTATCATCATTTACAATCAACATTTTTATCTTCTTTCACTTCTTCATCATCATTATCATCGACAATCAATCATATTCTTAGTTATCATCATGGACGATCAATGATATCAATAATTATCATAAATTCGTCATCTTTATCTTTGCCTTCTTTGTCTTCTTCATCTTTATCTCAATCGTCACAGACAATAATTATCGACAATTACCATCTTCTTCGTATTCTTTTTTTTTATCATTATCTGCATATATATCAACAATCATCATTTTCTTCGTCGATAATCAATCATATTATTAATATAGTCATCGAATATAAATCAGGTCATTAATTATCATCAACGACAATCCATCATGTCATTCATTACCATCATCGACAATCATCATCCTTATCTTTTTCTTCTCTAACTCTTTTTTTTCTTCTTTGTCTTTTTCTTCGTAACCTTCACGATCATTGACAATTATCATTTATTATCATTATAGGCATCCAATTACGTCATCAGTGATCTTCATCATATATCGATCATGCATTTAATTATATTCATCAAACATCAATCATATCATCAAATTTCATTATCAACAATCATCACCTTTATCTTTGTCTTCTTTGATTCTGCTTAACTGTATTCTTGTTCACCTACATCTACATCAATAATTATCATTATCTCTATCTATAATTAATCATATCAATAATTATCATCATCAGCAATCATCGTCTTTATCATTGTCTTCTCTAGTTCTTCTTTTTCTTCTTTATCTTTTTCCTAATTTTTATCGATTATTAATCAGATAATTAATTATCATCATCCGTAATCATCATCTCTATCATTGCCTTCTCTGATTCATCTTGTTCTTTTTTGTCTTTTTCTTCGTAATCTTCACCATTTCTGAGAATCATTATTAATTATCATTATGGACATCCGACTACATCATAAGTAACGTCATAGTCATTAACTGTCGTCGACAATCAAGCATATCATTAAATATTATTATCAATAATCATCATATTCATTGTTGTCTTTTTTTATTCTTATTTATTATCTTGTTCTTCCTATTCTTGTTTAATTTCATTTTAATCGACAATCATTATTATCTTCGTCGGTAATTAATAATGTAATTAATTATCATTATCTACAATCACCATATTTATTTTCTTTTTCTTTTTCTTTTTCATGATCACCGTCATTGTCCACGATTATTCATACTATTAATTATCATCATCGACGATTAATAATATCAATAATTATTACAAATTCATCATCTTCAACTTTGCTTATTTTGTCTTCTTCATCTTCAGTGTCACAGACAATCATTATTGACAATCACGATCTTCTTTATTTTTTCTTCTTAATCATTATCTTCATCTTCATCGACAATCGTCATTATCTTCATCGATAATCAATCATATCATTAATTATCATAATCAAAATATTCATCTTCATGTTTGGCTTCTTTGATTCTTCTCCTTTATCATCAACTTCATCGAGAATCTTATAATTAATTATTATCATGAATAATCTTCATATATCCTTTATTAGCCTAACTTTCCTAACATTGATTTGCAAATATTTAAAATGTTTCAAAAACTAATTAAGACTACCGTGTTAAATTTATCGTAATTTTTAATAAGGTTTTTGTTTTCATTGTCATTTTTACTTTTCATCTAAATAATTCTATTTTGCATATGTTTCTCAATGAATTCAATCGGATAATAGTTGAGAAACAGCATCTGTTTACATAATTCAATACTTTTTTGTTTAAATCTGGATGCTTATCATTCACTCATCATCTTGATGTTTGTCTTCTCCACCTTCATCATAGACAACCATCATTAATTATCATTATTGACAATCATTATCTTAATCGTCAACATTATAATCTTCTTTTTCTTTTTCGTCATCTTTATCATCATTATTATTATCATTAGCGCATAAGTATTGTCAAATTGAGGTTCTCCATTAATTGACAATCAATAATATCATAAATTATCATTGACTTATCATCTTCATGTTTGTCTTTTCCGCCATCATCATAGACAATACTCATAAATTATCATTGTCATCATCACCGTTTTCTTCGTCATCTTTATCATCATGATTATCACCATTAGCGCTGAAATATTGACAAATTATGGTTTTTCATTAATTGAAAATTTATGATAATAATAATTATCATCCACTCATCATCTGCACCTCTGTCATCTGTACCTTTATCATAGACAACCATCATTAATTGTCGTCATTGACGATCATTATTTCAATCGTCATCATCATCATCTTCTTCTTCTTCGTCATCATTGAGGCTAAAATATTATCAAATTATGGTTTTCCATTATTTGACAATTAATGATATCAAAAATTATTATCCACTCATCATCTGCATCATTTTCATCTCTACCTTTATTATAGACAACCATCAATAATTATCATCATTGACGATCATAATTTTAATCGTCATCATCATTATCATCATCATCATATTTTTTTTCTTCGTCATCTTTATCGTCATCATTATCACCATTAGCGCTAAAATGTTGTCAACTTATGGTTTTCCATCAATTGACAATCAATTATATCAATAATTATCATCCACTCATTATCTGCATCTTTGTCAACTCCACCTCCATCGTAGACAACCATAATTAATTATTATCACTGACGATTATTGTCTTAATCGTCATTATCATCATTTTCTTTTCCTTCGTCATCTTTATCATTATCATTATCTCCATTAGAGGTCAAATATTTTTAAATTATAGTTCTCCATTAATTTACAATCAATAATATTATTAATTATCATTGACTCATCATCTACATGTTTGTCTTCTCCATCAACATCATAGACAAGAATCATTAATTGTCATTATCATCATCATTTTTTGCTTATTTATTATTATCTCCATTATCTTCTTTGTCATCTTTATCTTTAGCAGCATCATCATTGAGGCTAAAATATTACCAAATTATGTTTTTTCATTAATTGACAATCAATAATATCATTAATTATCATTGACACATCATCTTCATGTTTGTCTTCTCTATCAACATCATAGACAATAATCATTTATCATCATTATCATCATTTTCTTTTTAGTCATCTTTATCTTTATCACCTTCTTCTTCTTCGTCATGATTATCTTAAGCATCATCATCATTGAGGCTAAAATATTATCAAATTATGGTTTTGTATTAACTGACAATCAATAATATCAATAATTATCATCTATCTATCATCTGCATCTTTGTCAACTCCACCTTCATCATAGACAACCATCATTAATTATCATCACTGACGATTATTATCTTAATCTTTATTATCATCATCTTCTTCGTCATCTATATCATTATCATTATCATTATTCGCGCTAAAATATTTTCAAATTATGCTTCTTCATTAATTAACAATAAATAATATCATTAAATCATTATCCTCATGTTTGTCTCCTGCATCAACATCATATACAATAATCATTAATTATCATTATCATCATCGTTTTCTTCTTAGTCATCTTTATCTTTATCATCTTCTTTTTCGTCATCTTTATCTTTAGAATCATCATCATTGAGGCTTAAATATTATCAAATTATGGTTTTCTATTAATTGACAATCAATAATATCAATAATTATCATCTAGCCATCATCTGCATCTTTGTCAACTCTACCTTCATCATAGACAACCATCATTAAATATTATCACTGACAATTATTATCTTAATCGTCATTATCAGCACTATCTTCTTCGTCATCTATATCATTATCATTATCACCATTTGCGCTAAAATATTTTCAAATTATGCTTTTCCATTAATTGACAATCATTAATATCATTAATTATTATTAAATCATCATCCTCATGTTTGTCTTCTCCATCAACATCATAGACAATAATCATTAATTATCATTATCATCATCGTTTTCTTCTTAGTCATCTTTATCTTCATCATCATCTTTGTCATCTTTATCTTCAGAATTATCATCATTGAGGCTAAAATATTATCAAATTATGGTTTTCCATTATTTGACAATCGATGATAACAATAATTATCATCCACTCATCACCTGCATCTTTGTCAACTCCACCTTCATCATAGACAACTATAATTAATTATCATCACTGACGATTATTGTCTTGATCGTCATTATCATATCATTATCACCATTTGCGCCTGAATACTTAAAAATTACGATTCTCCATTAATTGACAATTAATAATATCAATAATTATCACTAAATCATCATCTTTATGTTTAGCTTCTCCAGCAACATCATAGACAATAATCAATAATTATCATTATCATCATCATTTGCTTCTAAGTCATTTTTATCTTCATCATCATCTTTGTCATCTTTATTTCCAGAATTATCATCATTGAGGCTAAAATATTATCAAATTATGGTTTTCCATTATTTGACAATCCATGATATCAATAATTATCA
>JAUELO010000020.1:2622380-2636072 GCA_032357855.1 Amphibolips quercusostensackenii
TTAACCATTTTGTCTAAGATTAGTTTTTTTTGTTATTTTTATTGCATTATCAAGTGTTACATTTTTTGTTAAAAATTCATATTTTTGGTAGAAAATCATCTTTCTTGGTGAAAATGAACTTTTTTCTTAAAAATTCAACTGTCTTTAAAAAATTGTCTTTTTGGGTTGAATTAAAAATTCAACTATTTGGTTTTCGGGTAAATTTTATCTTTTTTGTTTTGAAACTCGTCTTTTTGGTTGAAAATTTTTATTTGTAGGTTGAAAAATAATTTATTTCGTTACAAATTTAACTATGTCGTTAATGATCAATTTTTTTTGGAGATTCATTTTTTAAAATTAATTTTCCAAGCTGAAATTCAACTGTTGTTTAAGAATTCGTCTTTTTGATTGTATTCAACTGTATTGTATTCAAAATAAAAAAATTTTTTGTTGAAATATCAATCATTATATTTTTCGTTAAGAATTCAACTTCTATGGATTGAAAATTCATGTATTTTGTTGAAAATTAGTCTGTTTTGGTCAAAAAGAAATCTTATCAATTGAAACTTCATATTTTGGGTTGAAAATTTAATCACTGTGTTAAAGTCTTTTTTTTATTTGTTGAAAATTAATTTTTTAACTGAAAATTTAACTATTCTATTTTTAGTTAAAAATTGATATTTCTTAGTTAAAAATTTAATTATTTGATTGAAAACTCGTGTATTTTGTTACGAATTCGTATTTTTTTATGGAAAAGAAATTTCATCAATTTTGGTTGTAATTTATTGTATTTTTTTTTCTTTATGGATGTTTAAAAAATTAGTCTTTTCTGCTTTAAAATTTAACTTTTTCGTTTTCGGTTAAAGTTTTTCGTTTAAATTTTGGGTTCCAAGTTCATCTTTGTAGGTTGGAAATTTACCTATTTGGTTAACAAAAATTTGTTTAATTAACATTCTACTTTTCGGGTTTAAAATTCATCTCTTTTGGTATAAAATTCATCTCTTTTGGTATAAAATTCATCTCTTTTGGTATAAAATTTTTTCTGGTGGTAAATTCAACTATTTTACTCAAAATAAAATACATTCCGACTTGACTTCTTAAGAATTTAGAGAATTTTTTACTAAATTTGATACATCTGCATTAATTTTTTTAAAAGAATTTATCTCCCTTTTTTCTGAAAAATCACCCTATTTCCCCTGTTTTGGGATCATTTTGGACTGTGAAGTCTGATGCATTTTTACATTTTAGGTGTGATTCCTCAAGATTTGAGGCATGAAGAGACAATTATTCAAATAGCCGATGCTTTGGATAATTTGGAATCGGCCATGTCTCACATTTTTGATTGTGTAAACTCTCGAATATCTGAAAATGTAAAAAGGTTCGTTTTTTAGCCAAATTTTAAAAAAATTTCAAAACTTCTCATTAGAAATAACACGACGCGCTTGGATAAGGTTTAACCCGCAGGTGACCCCCCATCCAATTTTTTGACTAATTTTTTTCTGTCACCATAGAATGAACTAATTTAAGCTAAATACGAAAATCATCCATTTTTTATTATTTTTAAAATTCTTTTAAAAGTTCTAAATGTTTTTTTAATGAATATATTTTTTTTCTAAAACTTTTATTAAATCCTAGGAAATTAAAAAAAAATCCCTTAAAATGTTATAAATTATTTCTTTGACAATTTCTGATGTCCTTCGAAATCTTTTTTAATAATTTGTTAAAATTAATTTGAAAAAATAAAATGTCATTTAAAATTTTCCTAGAAATCTTAAGAAAAATTTTGTATTATCTTGAAACCTTTCAAAATCCTGAAACATATTCAAAATTTTATTTCAATATCTTAAAAAAACTGCATTTTGTTTTAAATTATTAAACATTTTTTATTATTTTTAAAATTCTTTCAAAAGTTCCAAATTATTTTTTAAAAGTTTCGAGTGTTTTTTAAAAACTTTTTTTATAATCTGTTAAAAATCATTTTTCAAAATAAAAAGGCATTTTAAATATTCACAGGAATTTTAAGGAAATTTTGTATTATCTTGAAGCGTCTCAAAATTCTGAAACAGATTCAAAATTTTATTCAAAATGTTAAGAAGTGTACTTTATTTTAATAAATATTTGTAATGTTTTCAAATTTTTTATCATGTTTGAAATTATTTTAAAAGTTTTAAGTATTTTTTTAATGATTATATTTTTTTCCTAAAACTTTTATTAAATCCTCGGAAACTAAAAAAAAAATAACTTAAAATGTTCCAAATTATGTTTTAAAAATTTTGGATGTCTTTTTAAATTTTTCATAATAATCTGTTAAAATTAAATTTTCAAAATAAAAAGTAAGTTTGAATTTTCCCAAGAATTTTAAGAAAAATGTTGTATCAACTTGAAACCTCTCAAAATTCCGAAACAGATTCAAAAATTTTTTTAATTTATATTTTGTTTTAAATTATTTGGAATGTTTTCAAACTTTTAATTATTTTGAAATTCTTTCAAAGGATCTAAGTATTTTTTTATGATTCTAATTTTTTCTAAAACTTTTATTGAATTCTGGAAATTTCTTACGAAAATCACTTACAATGATCCAAATTATTATTTTTTTGACAATTTTGGGTGTCTTTTAAAATATTTTTTAATAATATGTCAAAATTAATTTTTTCATTATAAAAAGTCATTTTAAATTTTGCAAGGATTCTTAAAAAAATTTGATATTATCTTGAAACCTCTGAAAATCCTGAAACAGATTCAAAATTTTATTTCAAAATTTTTAAAAATCTACATTTTGTTTAAAAGTATTTAAAATGTTTTAAAATTTTTTAATTATTTTTGAAAATCTTTCAAAAGTTCAAAGTTTTTTAAAAAGAATTCTAATTTTTTCTAAAACTTTTATTAAATCCTGGATAATTAAAAAAATCACTTAAAATGATCCAAATTATTTCTTGACAATTTTAGATGTTTTTTGAATTCTTTTTTAATAATCTGTTACATTTAATTTATCAAAATAAAAAGTCATTTTAATTTTTCCCAGAAATCTTAAGAAAAATTTTGTATTATCATGAAACCTCTCAAAATCCTGAAATAGACTCAAAATTTTATTTCAAAATCTTAAAAAATCTAATTTTGTTTTAAATTATTAAAATTTTTTTATTATTTTTGAAATTCTTTCAAAAGTTCTAAATTTTTTTATAATAAATCTAATTTTTTCTAAAACTTTTATCCAATCCTAAGTAATTAAAAAAATTACTTAAAATGTTCCAAATTATTTTTCAAAAGTTTTGGATGTCTTTTAAAAACTTTTTTAATAATCTGTTAAAATTCTTTTATCAAAGTAAAAAGGCATTTTTAAATTTTCCAGGAATCATAAGAAAAATGTTGTATTTTGTATTTATTTATAAAAAGTTCCATTATCATAAAACGTTTCAAAATTCTGACACAGATTCAAAATTTTATGTTAAAATTTTAAGAAATCTATTTTTTTATAAATATTTAGAATGTTTTCAAATTTTTTATTATTTTTGAAATTATTTTTAAAGTTCGAAGTATTTTTTAGTGATTCTTATTCTTTGTAAAACTTTTAATTAATCCTGGGAAATTAAAAAAAAAATCACTTACAATGTTTCAAATTATTCTTTGACAATTTTGGGTGTCTTGAAATCTTTTTTAATAATCTGTTAAAGTTAGTTTTTCAAAAAAAAAAGTAATTGAAAATTTTCCCAGGAATCTTAGGAAAAATGTTCTATTATTTTAAAACCTCCCAAAATCCTGAAACAGATTTTGAATTTTATTTCAGAATCTTCAAAAATCTACATTTTGTTTTAAATGATTTAAAATGTTTGTAAATTTTTTATTATTTTTGAAATCCTTTCAAAAGTTCTAAGTATTTTTTTAATTAATCTAATTTTCTCTAAAACTTTTAATAATTCCTAGGAAATTAAGAAAATTACATGAAATGTTCCAAACTATTCTTTAACAATTTTGGATGTCCTTCGAAATCTTTTTTAATAATTTATTAGAATTAATTTTTCTGTATAAAAAGTTATTTAAAATTTTCCTAAAAATCTGAAGAAAAATGTTGTATTATCTTGAAGCCTCTCAAAATCCTGAAACAGATTCAAAATTTTATTTCAAAATCTTAAAAAATCTACATTTTGTTTTAAATTATTAAAAACTTTTTATTCTTTTTTAAATTCTTTAATTTTTTTAAATGATTCTAATTTTTTTAAAACTTTGATTAAATCCTGGAAAAAAAACTTAAAATGATCCAAATTATTTTTTGACAATTTAAGATGTTTTTTGAAATCGTTTTTAATAATCTGTTAAAATGAATGCATCAAAATAAAAAGTCATTTTAATTTTCCCCATGAATCTTAAGAAGAATTTTGTATTATCCTAAAATCTCTCAAACTTTTATTAAACTCCAAAAAATGAAAAAAATTATTTAAATTGTTCC
The DNA here is from genome assembly GCA_032357855.1 of Amphibolips quercusostensackenii. NCBI lineage: Eukaryota > Metazoa > Arthropoda > Insecta > Hymenoptera > Cynipidae > Amphibolips > Amphibolips quercusostensackenii. Next base: position 2,626,804 of record JAUELO010000020.1, read on the forward strand.
AAATTATTTTTTAAAATTTTGGATGTTTTTTAAAAACTTTTTTGGTAATCTGTTGAAAATCATTTTTCAAAATAAAAAGGCATTTTAAATATTTCCAGAAATTTTAAGAAAAATTTTGTGTTGCCTTGAAGCGTCTCAAGATTCTGAAACAGATTAAAAATTTTATTTCAAAATTTTAAGAAATCTACTTTTTTGATAAATATTTGAAATGCTTTCAAATTTTTTATTATTTTTAAAATTATTTTGAAAGTTCGAACTATAATTTTAGTGATTCTTATTTTTTCTAAAACTTTTACTAATTCCTGGGAAATTAAAAAAAAACACTCAAAATGATTCAAACTATTTTTGGACAATTTTGGATGTCTTTTGAAATCTCTTTTAATAATTTGTTAAAATTAATCTTTCAAATGAAAAAGACATTTAAAATTTTCTAAAGAATCTCAAGAAAAATTTGGTATTATCTTGAAACCTCTCAAAATCCTAAAACAGATTCAAAATTTTATTTAAAAATCTTAAAAATCCACATTTTGTTTTGAATTATTCAAAATATTTAAAAAATTTTGTTGAATTTTCAAAAAGATAGTTAAATTTTCAACCAGAAAGGATGTCTTTTTGACAAAATTGTTCAATTTTCACCAAATAATAAAATCTGTAATTGAAAATTTTTTATCTTGTGTTCACAAGGGAAATAAGATACAAAAAGGAATAAAATATTAGCAAACTTCATTTTGAAAATTTCCAAACTTTCCCATGAACAATTTTTCATTTTTGCTTACCATTAATATTTAAAGACTAAAATTTTAATTTTTTAACATTTTTAACATAGAATCATTTGTAAACGAAATAAAAGGATTTCAAACTAAAATTAAAATTAAATTCTTAGGATAAAAAAAGATTCATCAATCTCGCACGATCGCGAAAGAAAAATTTAGCGATCGCTATCGACAAAGGTTGGTTGTCCATGCTTTTTTTTTCCTTTACTTTTTTCACTTTTTTTTTAAGCTTCCGATAAAATTAGGTAGACTTAACGTTATACGAGGTTTAAAAAAAGTTCAGGAAAAATCAGCGCAATCGAGCATAATCGAGAAAGCAAGATTCAGAGATCGCTATCGACAAAGATTGGTCGTCCATGCTATATCGATTTTTTCTTGATTGGCTTGCTTTATTATTTATTATGTCCATTAATGTTTCTCACTTTGTTTTAAAACTTACTTAGGTCGACTTTGTGTTATACGAGATTCAAGAAGAAATTCATTCAAAAAATCAAGACAAAATCAGCAAAATCGAGAAAGCAACATTCAGCGAACGCTATCGACAAAGGTTGGTCGTGTCCATGCTACTTTTTTACTTGATGTTTTTCACTTTGTTTTGAAGCTTTCCCTAAAACTTAAGTTACCTTTACGTGATACAAGGCTTGAAAAGTCACATGAAAATAAAAGATAAATAAAAAATTTACAAAACCAAGCACGATCGAAAAAGCAACATTCAGCTGTCGTTACTGACAAAGGTTGGTCGTCCATGCGATATCGATTTTTTTGTCGGCTTTTTTAGCATCTATTTTTTTCCTTTGTGTTTCTCCCTTTGTTTTAAAGCTTCCCATAACATTATGTCGATTTTGCGTGATACAAGATTAAAAAAGAAATTCATAAAAAAAAATCAAGACAAAATCAGCACAATCGAGAAAGCAAGATTCAGCGATCGCTACCGACATAGGTTGGTCGCCCGTGCTACTTTTTTTCTTGATGTAAATTTCACTTTATTTTAAAGCTTACCGTAAAATCAAGTCACCTTTACGTGATAAAAGGATCAACAAGTTCATGAAAGAAAAATTATTTAAAAAATCAACAGAACCGAGCGCAATCAAGAAAGCAAGATTCAGCGATCGCTACCGACAAAGGTTGGCCTCCATGCGACATCGTTTTTTTTTTTTGTTGTCTTTCTTTAGTATTTATTTTGTTCCTTTAGGTTTCTCATTTTGTTTTGAAGCTTCCTATAAAAATAGGCCAATTTTGCGTGATAAAAGATTAAAAAAGGAATTCATTTTAAAAAATCAAGACAAAATCAGCACAATCGAGAAAGCAAAATTCAGCGATCGCTATCGACAAAGGTTGGTCGTCCATGCTACTTTTTTTCTTGATGTAAATTTCACTTTATTTTTAAGTTTACCGTAAAATCAAGTCACCTTTACGTAATAAGACGTCCAATAAGAAGTCTATAAAAAAAAAAAATTTCAAATCAACACAACCGAGCACGATCGAGAAAGCAAGTTTCAGCAATGGCTACCGACAAATGGTCGTCCATGCGATATCGATTTTTTCTTGCTCGGCTTTATCTAATATTCATTTTTTTAATTTATGTTTATCACTTTGCTTTGAAGCTTCTTGTAAAATCAAGTCGCCTTTACGTGATACGAGGTTCAAGCCTTGTAACGGATGTCGAAACTAGATGAGCGATTCGAGAAAGCATCTAAAGAAGGCACAGACTCTTCTCGATCGTTAACCTCTGACCTATTGAGTTTTGCTTTAATGTCTAATGTCGTACTCTCCGAAAGGCGCATCTAGCAAAGAGTCATCGAAAAGACATCCTTAGTTTATTCTGTAAACCAGAATTGAGCTTATTCAATGAAAAGTATCTAAACTGTGAATTTGTTGATGAAAAATGTTCAAAAAATTACAAAAAAGCATTTTTTCTTAATTAATGGTAATGGAACATTAATTTCTCGTACATTTTATACAAAATCTTTAAATTCTAATGGCCTAAACATTTGGAAACCCAAAAAATGGCTTTTCTTCATTAATTTGTTTATAACGCAATAACAATTTTTCAAATTATTCTAACCAGCTAAAAATTATCCCCATATAGTTATAACACTGTTTTAAGATCTTCTTTGATCAATCTGAATGTTTTTAAAGAAATGTCACTTAGGAAAAGTTAAAAAAGAAAAAAATTTTAACTCAAGATTGAGTATTCTCACATGATCGTAAGATAATGGTACTATTTAATCTTCAACTTGCTTAAACTGAGATCTGCAAGGAATTCTTTGTTCTGTTTGTCCCGTTTACGACTCGATTTAACGATTGCTCTTTAGAATGCGTCTTTCGTCTAGCTAACTTGAGACACACATGCAAAATTAAGCAGGAATCTGACATTCATTTGGAATACAGATACTCCATTCTCCATGGATTTCGCGAATTTCCGTGAGTGAAAGCTCGAAACCATAGATCAAATTAAACTCGTTGATTCATGTCATTCAGGAAAGTGAAGCGACAAAATTAATTTACAGTGTAGTTTGTGATTATCTAGTTGAAATTCTATAATCTTCGTGGCTCGAGTGGAAATTCAAAGGCTCGGATCTATTTTCTATGCAAGATGCAAAACCCTTTGAATAAACTAATTTAAGAGAGCATTTTAATCTTGTAACATTTTTAACAAAGAATCTTTCATAAACGGAGTGTAATGATTTCAGATTATAATTTAAAAATTTTGAATTTATTTCTTTATTTTAGCCAAAAAAGATTACTTTTCTGCAATGAAAGATGAATCTGCAACAAAACAGTTTAATGCTTTTAATATATTTTATAATAAATATTCAATATCTTCCAGTCATTAAATTGGATATAAATAATATTTATTATGGCCACTATAAAAAAAATGAATCATTCATTTAGTTCGGGGAATTAATTATACCTAATTCATTAATTTCATACATTAACAATAAAAACGTATTTAAATAAATTTAAATATTCACATACCTTTGCATGCTGTAACTCCGATTGATGCTGCCACTTAAATAGATTTTGGAACAGGATTACACAAATAAAAAATTTTATTTTATTTCTTATTTTTTTGAAAAAGCATTTGAGCTTATTCATTCATTTATTAAAATTTTGATCATAATTCAGAACATTTGATACATCAATTGCTATATACGAATCATACATTTATACAAATTTTCGATACGCAACGACTGACAATTTTATATACAGATTGTACAAAGTCAAGGCACTAAAGAAAAAAGAATTTTTGAATAAAAAAAATTTCTTTGATTCAAAGAAACGGTACTCCCGAACATGATCGAAGAAATATTTCTTCGGTAGTAAAGAAGAAATTTAAGGAAAGTAGGTTCACAGGTTCAAATAAATTCGTTTGTTTATCTGTCAATTTCATTCGAGAAATATTTTTTAAAATAAAAAAATACCTTTTCAAAAACTATTTCTTTGAATCAAGGCTTGAGCTAGTTGCTTTTAAATAATATTTAAATAAACTAAGTAAAAAAAATTCCTTGACACAAGGAAGTGGTGGCCACAGAAATGTATTTATTTGGATCCAAGAATTCTTTTTTTTTAGTGAATAAACAGTTCCTACAGTAAAATAAAAACAAATAATTTGTTTTTATCTTTTCCTTAAAAAAAGAGATTTTAAAGCATAACGTCTTATTTTTTTAACCCCTATCGACTTGTGTCAAAAATCATTCGATAATTCAACCGATAAAAATTAATGACCTTTAATCAAAATTCAACAGAAGTAAAAAGAAAACGGATATATGCTAGTAAAAATATTATTTTTACAAATACAATAAAGATAAAACGTCAGATCATTCCTAATGTACACAAATTTACATTCAAGCAACATTTTCTTTTTATACATAAAGGGAAAAGGAAAGTATTTTTTGTCGGTATAGAAACTTATAAACTATAAAATGCATATGCATAAACTATGAACGAAGCTGCACATTATAGACTGAGGTAGACAAGTTCCTCAATTTTATTTTATTTTTTACTACCTAATGGTGAACTTCTAGTTTCTGAAAAACTTCGCCTAATTTCAAATATGACCAAGTTTGTCCAATCAGTGACCGTTTGCTCTTCATAAATAATATAAATATTAATAAGAGAAACAATATGAGTTGGTTACTCGACTTCACCAGGAAAACTGATCAATTTAATAATTTGCATTGTTCGCAAGTACATTGTTCAGATTTCATCAGAGAATATGAATCAATAATAAATTTTGAGAATTATTAACTGAGCTCTTATGGGTACCCAAAAAAGACCTTTTTCGTAAGTAATCATTAATCGTTTATTTAAGAATATCAAGTCATTTTTTAACTTTTTTCAGTTGTCTAAACAATTTTAATTTGTTTACCATTTTTGTTTAGATAAGTCGCGAAATTAAGAAATTTTATAAGCGCTATGCATTTTTTAATCATTCAAACCATTTTTGTCGATTTCCTCGGCTTCGTTCATTTTGCAGTAATAGTTAACAGTGGTTTCCCAAATTACAGCAGTTATAGCATGAGCTATTAGGTATGCGTCCGGCAGAACTGTTATTTAAAGTTGCCGGTGAATAACTACACATTGCCATGAATTTCCGTAAGTGCTCATAGATTCTCATAGATTTCCACAAATTTCCATAAACAGTCATTAATTTTTACAAATTTTAGAAACTTTCATAAATTTATAAAATTTTCAGAGTTTTTTTTAAACGGGTTTTTCGTGTTCACTCTGAAAACGGGCAAAGCTACAACATTTTTGCTTAATGGAAAAAGATGCGCAATTAATATTCCTGTAAGAATATGTATTTTCCAAGTTAAAATACGAAACTTGTTTCAAAGCTCTCCAGGGGCTAACGCCTTTCAGCGAGAACAAATTGGTTAAGAAATAAAATTTGGATTTTTTTCTAAATCCCAAAAATTTTTCGTTAGTTAAAAAAATTATAATATACTAACTTCGATTGCTAGAACTTGGTGGAATATAGACGCCGATTTGTTCTTGAATCTCACCAATGGTCCTCAGCATCGCAGCCTGATATTTGATAAGCCTGTCCTCTGCGCTGCTGCTGTATTGGTACTTGATATCCACGTGACCGTTCAACACTTCCATCTGTAAGATACAACATTGAAATTTTTATTAAAGAAAAAGTAGAAAAGCGGAATAGTAAGGACAGCTAATGCTAATAATATAATAATAATCTAAAATGATATAAATGACAAGTTTAATTTTTGATATTTCAAAATTGAAAAAACGCCAAAGATCTTCCTTTTTTTAACACATAAAAAAAAGAAGATTTTTGGCGTTTTTCAGTTTTTAAATATCGAAAATTAAACTTGTCATATTAACATTTTAGATTATTATTTTATTAGCATTAGCTGTGCTAATTATTCCGCTTTTCTACAATTTTTTCAAATAAAAATTCCTGTATTGTTATCTTACAGCTGGAAGTGATGAGCAGCCACGTGGTCGTCAAGCACCAAGGTAGCGGAAGCGCAGAAAACAGGCTAATCAAATATCAGATCAGGTTGGGATGATGAGGACCATTGGTGTGGATGCAAGAAAAAATCGGCTTCTTCTCCACCAAGTTCTAGCAATCAACGTTAGTATATTCTAATTCTTTAAACTAAAAAAAAATCGCTGGGATTAAAAAAAAAATCCAAATTTTATTTCTTGAACGTCAATAAATTGTTCTCGCTGAACGGCGTTAGCATCTGGAGACCTTTGAAACAAGTTTCGAATTTTACCTTATTAAGTACATATTCTTATAGGAAAATTAATTGCGCATTTTTTTTCATTAAAAAAAAATGTCTTAGCTTTCCCCGTTTTCAAAGCAAACCCGAAAAACCCGTGTTTAAAAAGAAATTTTCTGTAAATTTTAAAAATCTATGAAAATTTATGAAATTTGTAGAAATTAATGACAATTTATTTAAATTTCTGGAAATTCATGGCAAGTTAAGTACTTACGGAAATTCATGGAAATGTGTAGTAATTCATCGGTAACTTTAAATAATAGTTCTTCTGGACGCATATGCAATAGCTCAGGCTATAACTGCTGTGATATGGAAAAACACTATTAACTCTAACTGCAAAATGAACGAAGCCGAGAAAATCGACAAAAAACGGTTCGAATCTTTATTCGCGTATATCGCGGATTTTAATTCGTTTTCCAAACATTTTTATTGTTCTTGACTAATTTTCATATAAACTTGTCATATCTGACAAAAATGGTTGAAAAATGTTAATTATTGAAAATGCAGTTTATGGTGTTGATTGGGATGCTGAAATTCGAAAAGACCGTAGCCGGCGATTGCGGCTTTCTTTGAATCACGGCCGTATTCCTCTCACGCATAACTAGCGCAAGCGCAGTACCTCTAAATGCCTAAGTTGGGGTTACTGAACGTGAGCGAAGTGCGAATGTGAGTCCCGCCTTCAAAACTCCCGCGACTACTATTCAGAATGGCGGCAGCAGTGCAGTCCATTGGTCAGCGAAATCGACATTCTCTAGTAGCCGATGGACGCGGTGAAGCGCGGACGGAAGTTCGTACACCATAGGAGAGAGCGCGCCAATTATTAAGGAGAAACCATATAAAAACGAGAACCGATATGAAGTGCTTTGCGCAGAACCGCCAAAAAGGTCCGCGACGATATTCTTCCTGTGCGTCGTTTGAGCCTGACGGTCGAGAGCGGTCTGCTGGACTGATACTTTTGGTCAAATTCCAGAACGTGTCTGACATAGGCTTTTGGTGTTGCTACACACAAATATTTTATACGGCATTGACCGTTTTTCCTCGCAAAGTTGTTCTTCATATAGCTCGGGAGGCCGTTCACTTCAAGAAGCTAATGAAGCTGATGCAGACCTAATCAATCACAAGAACTTCCCTCATCTCTACTTCGCATCTGTAACCTTAGCCATAATGGACAAGGTGGTAAAGAAGAACTTTAATCGATCGCAAGTCGCTCTAGAGGTATCATACTCAAAAAGAGAACGACATCTAGAACAAAGCGCCAATGTTAAGATCATCTCTAAGGAGCACAAAGGATACCTGAGAGACTTAGGATACGAGGTTGCGAAAGATCGCGAAGAAGACAGCAGAAGCAAACGAGCTCGCAGAGACTAAGTCTTAAGAAAAAAAAAGGTGAGAAGCCAAAAACTTTTCTACAATAAGAAAGTTAAGATTGTTCTTTGTTTTCGGTTTGTTTTCTTTTTCTGTGTTCTCCATAGCAGACTCAATTGCCGGTTTGTTATATGAAGAAGTGAATTTCATAAACTGGGTTATATGGTACGTTTGCGCCAACTAATTGTTTTATTTAGAAGTGTAGGCATACGAATTTGAACTGTCGTTTTTCCTAGTTAACAAAAAAGAAGTATGTGTTTATTGTTTGACTTTAATAAATGTGTTTTCGTCAATGTTTATTCTTTGTCTCAGCGCAAAGTGCGGATTATTTGTATTCGCGGTTTAATCTTTTAATTCAATGCTGATTTAAAGTCTGAAAATGAATGACCTTAATTTCTTTTTATTCACTTGGTGTGGCCTGATTAAAAAGTTCTTTGCAAAGATGTACATTTTTTTAGTTGCATTTTTTTGTGACGTAGTGGTACAACTCGAGCAAATCAACTATGGGGAGCAGCTCCCTTCGGGGAACCTGGAGCCTACTGTGTATCCTGTGCAACGAATACCGGTGACCAGTCCCTTTTCAAGGATCCCCAACTTTTGCCGTTGGAATCTCCTACTCGAGGAGTCTGAATCCACTTTATCTCAAAATTCACAGTAACTTCAGAATGACCCATGCGTACAAGCGTAAAGGGTTAACTTTGGTTGGTATCTATTGAACTTAGTGGATTGAAATTAGTCCGCTGCATCAAGCGTACTTCCGACCATCAATCCTCCATCCCTTCTAAGGTGGAAGCCTATCCGGCTACCAACTCTTATGCTCCTATGTGAGTTTAGTTTTTAGGGGTTTCATCTAATGGTTGGCATGCGATTTCTGATGTGATTTCTTATGCGATTTCTTGTACAATTTTTAATTTTGATGTGATATTATGACATATGTAAATTTTGATATGTGGTATGGTATTAGGAAATGTGAATTAGATTAATTATTCTTTGATCAGGTCCTGTTTGATATTTAAATTAATATGTGATTCTGAAATACGGTGTAATGTGGCCTAGAAAGCTGCTCGAAACATGGGTCATATTAATTTAAGATTTTTGATCCGGCACCAAAATTTCATGTAAGTGAACCCTTCTCCTAAACTGATTGTCTTTATGTTTGGTAAGTGTCTGCCACAGAACATAGGAAGTGCTGAGTTCATAGACAGGTGCATATTAGCTGCGAACAATCTGGCCATAGCTACGTAACATTCGTCACACACCTGTAAGTGATAAGCTTCATTAAATTCAGAAGGTCCTCCCATTCCCCGAATTGCAGCTCCAGCCATTTGGAGGGACAAAGGTTTCAAGGCAAAATCAGTCTTGGCTAAGAAGACCAAGGCGC
>JAUELO010000020.1:2746267-2759192 GCA_032357855.1 Amphibolips quercusostensackenii
TGCAGCCAAATAAATACCGTAATAACTCGGGTGATAGAGGATCCGTCGCATTAACTCGCATGGAATATTACCAGGGATACCGACATTTGTAAAAGCGTAATCTAGCGTTATACACGTGATGAACAATTCAAGTGTCCCGATGGCCATTTATTCGCGATTGAAATTGATTTTCAAATCGGTCAACTGGAACAAATGTGAGGCGTCGTTGGCAGCATCGCTCGTGAATTACCAAAAAGCTAATTTTATTAACAAGGGAAACTACACCCTTCGGAATTTTGTTTGGATTAATACCAAATCGCTATCAAAAGACTAAATTATTTCAATGTGCCTGAAATTCTGAATGTTCAAACGAACGAAATATTTTTTTCCTACTCTATTTTATCTACAAATATTGTGAACTTTTCTTTCTGAAAATATGATTTATTGATAAACCTTTACACTAATTCAAAAAATAAAAATTTTAGTAGAAAAATAGCAGCCTATAAAAATAAATTAATAAATAATTATAATATATCTACGTTTAATTTTGAAAATTAATTCAAATAGTCATTACACGGCCATTATTGTATATCAGTGCATCAAAAAACATCGCTAAAGCATTAAAATATTATTACCTATAATTTTTAAAATTATATTCGTATCGTAAACAAATGAATCAGTAATTAATTAATCAGTTGACAACATAAAAATCAATAAACAATTATTTTCATTCAAACATTCAAATCATTTCTGCTTTACATTTTAATGTAAATTTAAATTATTAATAAAATTTTTAACTAATTTCAGGTAAAATGAAAACATTCACATTTAATTTTGAAATCTAAATTCAGAGACTCATTTCACAACATCACAAACATTGACAAAAATGATATAATTGGAATCGAGGTATTTGAATATAAATAATCTATTTTATACAAATTATAGCCAACATTCAATTACATAACCTTGAAGTAAATAATAAATTTATGTACTTAATTGAAAAAAATTAAATCTTTATGCAATTTAATATTGTGAAAAAAATAATTAGTCAATAATCAATTGATCACATCACAACATAAAAAGCATTAAACAATTATTTTTATTGAAACATTCATATAATTTTTCCTTTATATTTTTCAACTTGGAATTTCATTTCTGAAAATTTGAATTATGAATAATCTTTTATAATAATTTTCGAAAAAATTTAAACATAATATTTAGATATAATTTTTAAAACTGAATTCAGATACTCATTTAAGCATTATTCTATTATTTTCATTCAAACATTCAAATAATTATCACCTTACCTTTTTTTTAATTTTTACTTTCATTTCTAAAAATCTGATATATTCGTAGCCTTTTATACTAATTTCAGAAAAAATTAAAACATATTTATATATAATTTTGAAAACTAAATTCAGATACTCATTTCACAATATCAGACACATTTGAAAATAATGTAAGTGAAATAAGGGTTAAATTAGTTAATAATGAATTCATCAGTTCACAACATAAAAATCATCAAACTATTATTTTCATTGAAACATTCAAATAATTTGTATTTCATTTATATGTATATTAATTTTAACCTTGATTTATGAATATTTTACTTAGTAATAAGCTTTTTAAATAATTCCAGAAAACTTAAGTTTTAATATAATAAATTAATAATAATAATATAATTATAATGAAAAAATCAGGTATATAATTATTTTTGTTCGATCATTTAAATAATTTTAAATTTATATATTTTTTCAATTTAAAATTTGAAATAAAATTTAAAATAACAAAAAGATTGCCAAAAATCATATAATTGAAATAGAGGTCCTTTATAGATAAATAAACTTTTATTATACAAATTATAGCTATTGTTCAATTACATAACCTTAAAGTAAATAATTTATGTACCTGATTGAAACAAATTAAAATTCAATCTTTATGTCATTAATTATGACGAAAAAAGTTAATCGACTAATAATTAATTAATCAGTTCACAAAATAAGAAGTATTAAACAATAATTTTTATATTAAAACATTCAAATAATTTTCACATTATATTTTTTTCTTCATTTGAAATTGCATTACGATACATTTAATGTATTAATAACCTTTAAAAACTAATTCAAAAAGAAATAAAAAAATATATACATGCATATAATTTTGAAAATTAAATTTAGACAGTTATTTCCCAACGCGGCAAACATTTTTAAACAGTAATTCATCAATCAGTTCACAAAATAAGAAGAATTAAACTATAACTTTCATTAAAACATTCATATAATTTTTACTTTACATATTTATTTAAACTTGAACTTTAATTTCTGAAAATTTGGAAGTTATAATAGAATCAGTTAATAATTAAATAATCAGTTCACAGCAAAGAAAGCATTAAGCAATTATTTTAATTGAAACATTCAAATAATTTTTACATTGTATTTTTTTCATCTGTAATTGCATTTCTATAAATTTAATTTATTTCCTAATTGTTACTCAATTGAAGAATATTAAACTTCAAGCTTTATGTATTTTAATATTGCGAAAAAGATTAATCAGCAAATAATTAATCAGTTTACTACATAAAAAGCATTAAGTAATTATTTTCATTGAAACATTCAAATCATTTCTACATTATATTTTTTTTTATTTCAAATTGCATTTCTATAAATTTAATTTATTTCCTGCATGTTACTCAATTGAAGAATATTAAACTTCAATCTTTATGTATTTTATTATTGCAAATAAAATTAATCAGATAATAATTAATTAATCAGTTCACTACATAAAAAGCATTAAGCAATTATTTTCATTGAAACAGTCAAATAATTTTTACTTTAAACATATACATACATATATATTTTTTTTTTTTAAATCATACACAAAAAATACATAAATTGTACTTTATAGTATAGCACTGCGGTGGCGCCACTAACTTTTAGATAATTAATATCTACCTTCATTTTAACCACTAAATTCCAAAAACTACCACTTAATAATGAGCAAAAGATACCACCAATTTTCTATTTTTCATGGTTAGCTTGATAACTTTACGAACATCACCAAGTCTAAAGAACTTTTAAAAACCGGTTATATTTATATAATTTACTGAGTTTTACCAATAAATTATATGGTCTATTAATGGCAAAATAAATTGCTTATAATCAGCTCATTTTAAAAAAGAATATCTTTTTTAACGCGTCTCATGTACCCAGTACTTATTTTGTTCTTAAGTGCTTATTTTGTTCTGAAGTACTTACATATTCCTAAGTAGTCTTGTAATTTTTCCAAGTTTGCGTAAACACGAATGATGGTAGAAGAGCTAACGAGGATAAATGTCCGATCAAGTTAATTATTTCAAAAATAAAAAAAAAAAATTGAAGTCCAATTAGACTAATTCAATTAAATTAATTTTTAACTAATTTTTAACTAATTTAATTAATTTAGTTAAATTTTTTTTTAAAGAGTCCCTTCAATTAATGTAACAAATAGATTCAAAAAACCAAAAATCAGAATTTTTTTTCAATTTTCAAATCCAAAAACCGAAATTCTGAAATTAGTAAATTCCTTGAAATTTGTATGCAAGCACCAAGTCCCAAGATTCTCGGAGATAAAATTACCCAAGTAAAATTTATACGAACGGTAAGTACAAACGCGTGAATGTGAATTTTGTGTTCAAAGGAAAACGTGGCGGAAAATTGACCGCTTTGCGAATGTCACAATCTACAGTGAAAATACCTCGCGAAAACGGATTGTCGGGACATCGAGTTCCCAACGGTTCTATTCCAACCGGAACCCATTTCTCACCCTCAATGGCTTAAGAAATCGCACCCAGAACAACTGAATCTGACCCAAGGGAAACGAATGTAAATTTAAAAAATAAAAATATTGTATGATTTTTTACTTCAAAAATAATTGTTGCAATTCCAAAAAAATTTTGGTAACTTTTGCAAAAAAAAAAACGAAAATAAATAACTACAAAGTGGAATTTTTTTACTGATTATGGCAACATTCTGGAAGAGGTATCCAAAATTATTTTTAAAACAGAAACTAACCCTTATTTTCAAAGAAAATGATGAATAAAGAAAAATAAAGAAAATAATGAAAAAGAAAAATAAATAAAAATAAAATAATAATATCTTTCAAATAAAATAATGTTTTAATGCTTCTTATGTTGTGAACTAATTAATTATTAGCTCATTAATTGTTTTTACAAAATTAGGTTACATAAAGCTTTTATTTTAATTTGTTTCAATTTAGTACACAAATTGATTATTTGGTTTAAGGTTATGTAATTGAATATTGGCTATATAAATTATATAATAAAAGTTTATTCGTATTTAAAATACCTCTATTTCAATTATGTAATTTTTGTTAAAGTTTGTGATGTTTGGAAATGATTGTCTAAATTCAAATTTTTTAATTAATTTAATTTAATTTATTAATTAATTTAATTTATAATTATAATTATAATATTATTATTATAATTATATATAATTATAATAATAATTATAATTAATTTTTTTAATTAATTTAATTTAATTTTATATTATATATTTAAATTTTTTCTGGAATTATTATGAAGTTACTATTAACTCAAATGTTCAGAAATGCAATTTTAAACTAAAAATAAAATATAAAGTAAAAATTATATGAATGTTCCAATGAAAATAATGTTTACTGATTTTTATGTTGTAAACTAATTAATTAATTATTAATTGATTCTTTTCAAACACACATTTCCAAAAAATAGTGTGAAAAGTTATTAATAAATAAAATTTTCAGAAATAAAAGTTTGAATTTAAGGAAAAATATAAAGTAAAAATTATTTGAATGTTTTAATGGAAATTATAGTCTAATGCTTCTTATTTTGTGAAATGATTAATTATTAGCTGATTACTTTTTTTCCAAAAATTAAATAATATAAAGTTGAATTTTTATTATTTTTAATTGAGTAGCATAAATTTATTATTTGCTTTAAGGTTGTGTGATTAAATATTGTCTATAATTTGTATAATAAAAGTTTATTTTTTATTAAAAATACTTTCATGACAATTATATAAATTTTAAATGTTTAAGATGAGAAATGATTATCTGAATTTAATGTTCAAAATTATATCTGCATATGTTTCAATTTTTTCTGGAATTATTATAAAAGGTTATTAGTAATTCAAAATTTCAGAAATGCAATTTTAAAATTGAAATAAAAATAAACTAAAAATTATTTAAAGGTTTTAATGAAAATAATGTTCAATGCTTTTTATTTTAAGAACTGCTTAAGTAATTATTAGCTAATTAAATAAAACAAAAAAATTAAATAACATAAAGTTGAATTTTATTTATTTTCAATTCCGTAACATATATTTATCACTTACTTTAAGGTTATGTCATTAAATATTGGTTATTATTTGTATAATAAGAGTTTATTCTTTGTTTAAAATACTTTCATAAAAATTATATAATTTTTTCAATATTTGCAATGTTGTGAAATGATTAACTAAATTTAGTTTTCAAAATTATATCTACATATTTTCAATATTTCTGGAACTGATATAAAAGTTTATTAATGAGTTAAATGTGTACAATAAATACAATTTCAAATGGAAAAAATAAATTTAATGTAAAATGTTTTTGAATGTTTCAATAAACTGTTTAATTTATTATTAGCAAATTAATTTTGTTGGAAATATCAGATTACATAAAGATTGAATTTAAGTTGCTTGTCAATTGAGTAACACAAATTGATTATTTATTCTAAAGTATTGTGATTGAAGATTGGCTATTATTTTTATGATAAAAGTTTATTTTTTCTTTAAAATACCTCTATTACAATTTTTTTTTAATGTTTGTGATGTTGAATAAGTATCTGAATTCAATCTCCAAAATTATATTTACATATATTTTATTTTATTTTCGAATCAATTTAGGTTATTAATAAATCAAAATAAAAGTTCATTTTTAACTTATTTAACTAATTTACTTTTTAAGCTGATTAACTAATTATTGAATGGTTAATTTTTTCACAATATTAAATTAGGTAAAGATTGAATTTTAATTGTTTTTAATTAAGTAACATAAATAGACTTTTTTAAGATCATGTGACTGGACATTGGCTATTATTTGTATGATAAAAATTTATTTTTTATTAAAAATGTTACAATTATATCTGTTATGATTACAATTATAATGTATCTGTTACAATTATATAATTTTTCGAAAGGTTTGTGATGTTGTAAATTGAGGATCTGAATTCAATTTTTAAAATTATCTCTACTTATGTTTTAATTTTTCCGAAAATTAGTACAAAAGCTCATTAATAATTCAAATTTTCAAAAATGAAATTTGAAGTTTAAAAAAATATTCTATTAAGTGAAAATTATTTGAATTTTTAAATGAAAATAATTGCTCAAGTCTTTTAATGTTGTGAACTGATTAATTTTGGAAGCTTTTAACACTTTTTAAATGGTCAGTTTTAAATTAAATGACGCTAAACTTTTATAAATAGTACAGTTCAAAGATTTAAAAAAATATATATATATATATAACCAAGCTATTACTTTAAATGCTCTAAATTGAAGAATGAATCACCAAATTAATAAATTAAAAAAATTATATCATATTAAGCAATTTTAAGATAAAAACATAAAAAATTGAAAGATTACACATTTTTCTTAAATTAAACACTTTTTTAATAAGTACTTAAATTATTTTTATTTCAAGTCGTAACAAATGGAAAATTTTAAAAGAAAAAATTATATTAACTTTTCTCAGTGTTTGTGTTATTTTAAAACCTTCAAAATCCTTGAATAGCTACAAATTTTATTTCAAAATCTTTAAAATCTACATTTTATTTTATACTTTTTGGAATCTTGACGAATTTTAAATTATTTTTGAAATGTTTTCAAAACTTCTGAATATCTTTTAAAATTATACGAATTATTCCAGAAACTTTAAACAAATTTTGCAAAATTAAAAAACTTGCTTTAAAATATTCTAGATTTTTTTACACTTTAGAAAATCTTTTAAAATCATTTTAGATATTCTCTTCAAACTTTTTTTTCAAAATAAATCATTTTGTTTCGAATTTTTTGAAATCTTTTCAAGTTTTCAAATTTTTTAAAAATCTTTTCAAAACTTCTAAACATCCCTCAAACGTACTAAAATTTTTTCAAAGTAATAATTGTTCAGTTGTTATTTATTCGTTAAAATCTGTTTTTGTTTGAAATTTTTTTCATACATTGTTAAAACCAATTTTCCAAAATGAAATATTTAAAAATTTTGACAGGAATCTTAAGAAATTTTGTTTATTTTATCTTTCAAAATCCTTAAAAAGCTTACAAATTTTAATTCGAGATTTTCAAAAATCTACATTTTGTTTTGAATCTTTTGAAAACGTTTCAAGTTTTAAAGTAATTTGTAATCTTTTCAAGAATTGTAAATATCTCAAATTACTCGGATTTTTTTTCTAAACCAATAATTGTTTATCTACTATATAGGTACATAGAAATTAAACAATTTCATAAAAAAATAAAAAGTTTTTAAAATAGAACAATTATAATTAACATTAAAACGTTTGAAGTTTAATTTTAGCTCTCTGAAATTTTAACGATTTCAGGCTCTCTGCTAAAAACGATTTGTTTAAAAATTGTTTTGTTTTAAATATTTCTTTAATAATCGCTCATTTTAAATTAACAACCAAACATTGCTAAATATCGAAAAATCGCTCTTTTTTAATTACAAATTTTCAAATTCAATGGGTAAAAAATGAAATACTTCTGACTAAAACAACAGTTGTATAGGATTTGAAATTTAATAAAAGAGTTTAATTTTTGGGAATCGTTTACAATGTCCTAAAATATTTCAAATCCTTTAAAAGCTTTTGAAATCTCTTGAAATTTTTTAAAGCTCTTGAAAAAGCCATGGAATTTTTAAAAAATGCCTTAAAATATTTCAAATTCTTTTATCATTTTATTAACTGAATCAAAAAAAAAAAAGATTTTTGAAATTTTCGACGTGTAACAGTAGAATTTAGCAAATTTTAAATAACATTTTTGCTTTATAACATTTTACAAAATATTAGAAACAATTTGAGTCAGCTTAAAAAATATTTAGGACTTTTCGAAGTTTCGAATTTAAAAAAAATATTATATAATTTTTCATGAAATTTTAAATAATCTTGCTAAATTAATTTTTCAAAGCAATAAATTATTTGAAATTTTACCATGAATGTTAACAAATTTTTTGTATTATCTTGAAACATTTCAAAATTCTTAAAAAACTTTCAAGTTTTTCACGAAATTTTTACAAAATCTACATTCTGCTTTAAATTTTTAAAACTCTTTTGAAGTTTCAAATTATTTAAAATTTTTTTTAAAACTTCAAAAGCCCTGAAATATCTTTTAAAATTATTATACTTTTTCCTAACGGTTTTAAAAACATCCTGCATAAACTTCTAAACCTTCCACATACATTTAAAATTAATTTGAAATTTACCTTAAATTAAAAAAAAAATAGGGAAAATAAAAAATTTTGCTTTAAAATCTTTACATTCTTTTTCGAAATTTTAGAAAGTTATTTGAAATTTATTGAAATCTTTTTCAATTTTCTCTTGGAATTCATTTTTTACAATAAAAAATCATTTGAAATTTCCCAATGAATTTAAAAATTTTTTTTTATTCTCTTAAAACGTTTAAAATTCTTAAAAAAACTTATTAATTATTTTTCAAAATCTTCAAAAATATACATTTCCATACACTTATTTTTAATCTTTTCAAGTTATAAATTATTTTTTAATCTTTTTAAAACTTCGAAATATCTCTTAACCTTGCTCAAATTTTTGTAAGCTTTTGTAACCTATCAAAATTAAAAAGAAAAAGAAACTTTTTTTTACAAATTTTATATTGTATCGAATCAACAGCAAAACAAATTTTCATTACAAATAATTTAGTACGAAATCTGGTTAAATATTAAAAATAAATCATATAAAAGTTACGTTAAATAAAACAAGTTTCTAAATTTATTTCATTTAAATATAATCAAAATTGAAATAAAAAAAATTTTTCCTTCGAGCCGGATTTGAACCAGCGACCTATGGATGTCTACATTTCAGAAACCAACTACAGTCCACCGCTCTACCAACTGAGCTATCGAAGGTCTTGAAGACAGGCCTCGAATTTTTCTTTCACGAGTGAACGCCGTGAATCAGAACTTTTTAACTTTGAAAACCATTTTTAATTCCATTTTTTTTATACGTGTATAAGTTTTTACCTTTAGAATAATTAAAATTCAATAAATATGATTATTGATTTGCATTTCTTAGTAAAATAACCACTGAAAATTTAAATAATATCGGATTATTTCTAAAAAATAAGAATGTTGAAAAATTAAAAGAAAAATTTTCAACCAAGAACGTAAATTGTTAACATTTTAATTAAAAACATTAATTTTCAGTTTAAAAGAAAAATAATTTTTAACAAAATTTTCACTTTTAACTACAGAAGTAAATTTTCAGCCAAAATGAAATGGTAAATTTTCAGTTAAAAAATTCATTTGCAACCGATAAAAAAATATTTTTTAACGAAATAGTTAAATTTTCAACCAAAAAATTTAATTTCCAACAACAACAAAAATAGATTTTCAACTAAAACTGTTGTAGGTACATTTCCAGTTAAAAAACTAATTTTAAACACACACAAAAAAACGAATTTTTAACAAAATCGGTACATTTTCAAACATTTTCCAACAAGAATAATATTTTACAAAAAAAAAACACTAATTTCCGGACAAAATACATGAATTTTCAACAATATATAGTTAATGAAAGAAATGAATTTGAAGCTAAAAAAAAAAAATTAATTTTCAACCGAAATAAACTGATTTTCAACCAAAAATATACAGTTTCATTTTTAGTTCAAAAAATGAATTTTCAATAAAAGAGAACATTTTTTCAACAAAATATTTCAATTTTCAAGCAAAATAGTTCAAAAGTAATAAAATAGTTAAATATTTAAATACAAAAATGCAATTTTCAACCAAAGTAATTCAATTTTCAACAAAAGAAATGGATTTTCAATTAAAAAAGAAAAAAATTTGTAACCAAAAAATGAATTTTCAACCAAAAATATGAGTTTTCAATCAAATAATTTTCCACCAAAAAGAGGAATTCTCAACTGAAAAAAATGAATTTTTAATTTTGAAAAACGAAATTTCCACGAGAAATGGCATAGTTACATTTACAGTTTAAAAAAAAAATCACCAACAAAAAAAGCATTTTTTCAGCAAAACAGTTCAATTTTTGACGAAAGTGATTCGTTTTCAATCAAAAAAGTTAAATTTTCTAAAAAAAATTGAACAGTTTAACTTTATTCAGAAATTTCATTCTTTTTAATAGTAAAGTCTATTATTATTAAATTTTCGGTTAAGAATTCATTTTAATTGGGTAAAATTTTATTATTTGGTTCAAAATTCAATTATTTTGTTGAAAATTCATCAATTTTGTTAAAAAGTTATACTTTTCGGTAAAAAATTCGTCTTTTTGACTTCAAACTTTCACAATTTGATTGCAATTTTTTTATTAACACATTTTTCGTAGTTGAAAATTAAACTATTTTGTTAAATATTCTTCTTTTTTGTTTCAAAATTAATTTTTTTCTGTCGAAATTAATTTTTTGTTGTTAAAATGCAACTGTCTAGTTAAAAATTAATCTGTTTTAGTTAAAAATTAACTTTTTTGTTAAAAAAAAAAGTTAAACTATTATATAAAAACTTCATTTGTTTGGTTGAAGATTCATAAATTTAGTTGAAAATTCCTTTTTTTTTTTGTTAAAACTAAATTTTTTTAACAGAAAATTTAACAATTTACTGAAAATTCAATTGATTTATTGTTAATTAACTTTTATTTTGAAAATTCATATTCTCTCGATAAAAATTCAACTGTATTATAGAAAAAAAATGTATTGAAAATTAATTCTCAATAAAAATTTACCTACTCTATTTTTTAATAAAAATAGATTTTTTTTCGTTTAAAATTCAACGATTTAGTTAAGAAATTAAAAAAAAAGAAATATAGACTAAAAATTAATCAAATAATATTTAGACTCACATACACTGTTCAAAATATTTATGAGAAAATTTACGTAATTTTGTAAAAATTCGTCTCTTTTGTTAGAAAATTAATAGCACCTTGGATGGAAATCCAACAAGATATTTTGATAAAAATTAATTTAGTTATACAGTTATTATTTTTTTGGAAATTCATCATATGTGGTAGACTGGAAAATCCCGAAAAATAATATTCCCGAATAATAAAATTCCCGAAAGATAAAATTCCTGAATAATAAAATTCTCGAATCATAAAATATCCGAACTAGAAAATCCACGAATATAAACAATTAAAATTTGAATTTTAATTATTTCATTAATTTTGTAAAAAAAAATGTTAATTGATTAAATTCTGGAATTTTATTATTAGGGATGTTTTAAATTCGGCAATATTATGAACTGTTCAAGAATTTTATTATTCGGGAATTTTATTATTTACAAATTTTATTAATCGGGAATTTTATTATTCACAAATTTTATTAGTCGGGAATTTTATTATTCGAGAAATTTACAATGTGGGGAATTTTGTTTTTCGGAATTTTGCAGACGCCCCAAAATAAAATTCCCGAATAACAAAATTCCTAAATTATAAAATTAACAAAAAAAAAAAATTCCTTAAAAGTTTATAATATTGCACAATTGGAAAATTTCCAAAAAATAAAATTACCTTTAGTTTATAATATTGCTTAGTTTAAAAATTCTTGACAGAAAATTGACGAATTATAAAATATCCAAACTAGAAACTTCCTGAATTCAAACAATTAAAATTTTTTCATAAACATTTATTTTAAAAATACAATAATCAAATATTTTTATAAAAAAATATATTTTTAATGTTTAAAGTTTCTGAAATTACTGTTTGAATTTTAAATAATAATAATTTCAAAAACTGTGTCCAAAATTATATATTGCTTTTATTTATTGTTATTTTAAATTCAAACATTAATTTGAGAATTTTTAAGCATTAAAAATAATTTTGCTCTAATTATTTTATTGTATTTTCAATAAATAAATAATATCTCAAAGACATTAGTTGTTTAAATTCGAGAATTTTATATTTCAGGAATTTTCTAGTTCGAATATTTTAATATTCGGCAATTTTCTGCCGGGAATTTTCTTATTCGGGAATTTTCCAATTCGGCAATTTTATTTTTTTGAGAAATTTATAAATCGTGAATTTTACAATTCCGGAATTTCATTAATTGGGAATTTTATAAAATAGGAATCTTTCAATGCGGAAATTTTATTATTTGGGAATTTTATTTTTTTGGGAATGTTACATATAATTTGGAAATTTTATTATTCGGGAATTTGCAGTGTCGAGAATTTTATTTTTCGGAATTTTTCAGTCGTCCCAACGAAACTTTATATTTGTAATAAATTGTTTATCCTGCTGTAACAGAAATAAAGAAAACATAAAAACATGTTTAAAATCCACTTACATTACTCATTTTAATGTTACATTTACGAGCGATAAAATTATGAAGTTCAGCCTCAAAGCTATTTCGCAAGTTGTGGAGAAGGACCTTGAAAGTCTAGAGAAGTAAAAAAGGTTTCAAACACAATTTTTACAAGCCACGTAGAGACCTAACAAGGTCAACTGATAAATGTATTTAACTTAAAATCGTCTTTTTTGGTGTCTAATTAACTTTTAATAATTTTCGTAATTTTAATCATTTTTTAATTGCTTTTAAAATAATTCTATTAATTTTTTTAGAAATAATTATCTACCAAAAAGACGAATTTTTAACTAAAAACATACTCATTTTCAACAAAATAGTTAAATTTTCAACAAGTGTTAAATTTTTAAGCCAAAATGACTAACTTTCTACAAAAAAGTTTATTTTTTATT
>JAUELO010000020.1:2775455-2786395 GCA_032357855.1 Amphibolips quercusostensackenii
AAGGGAACGAAGATGAAAATGAAAAAATTCAAGTCAGCAAAAGAGGCAAAAGACGCTATTAAACGTTCTAAACATCCTGAGAAGTGGAAGGTTAACGTTAAGAAAAACGCCAGATTGAGAGGAGAACAATATATCGGTGTTGGAGGTAATTTTCTCAATAATCAATTTTTTTTAGTTAAATCAGACCTCTTTATAAAAGAACACCTTTTTTTTACTCTTTTTTTCCAAGAAACTTTCCCTCTTTATCGTTTTTTTACTTGAATGCGAACTGAATTAGTAGAACCCAATAAGAAAATCCAACTATTTTCTATTGAAAGTTAATTCAATAGATTTCTAATTTAGATTCAATAGATTGATTAATTTTTAGCAAAATACATCATTTTTAGATAAATAGTTGAATTTACCACCACTAAAATTAATTTTCTACAAAAAACACGATTTTTCAAAAAAATCATTAGTCTTTAACTTAATAATTGAATGACTTAAATTGACAACCAAGAAAATTTATTTTCTACGAGAAAAGAATAATTTTTTAAAATACTACATTTTTTAATTAAATAGTTGAATTTTTAACTAAGAAAATTAATTTTCTACTAGAATAGACTAATTTTCAACAAAATACATTAGTTTTTAACTAAATAGTTGAATTTCCAACCAAGAAAATTTATTTTCTACTAGAAAACAATATTTAAAAAAAAAATATTAAATTTTGAAATTAAATGGTTGAATTTTTAACAATGAAAATTGATTTCCTACCAAAAAAGACAAATTTTCAACAAAGTACATCAATTTTCAACCAAGAAAATTTACTACTAGAAAAGATGGATTTTCAAAAAATACATTAGTCTTTAACTAAATGGTTGAATTTTAGCCAAGAAAATTTATTTCCTACCAGAAAAGGCGAATTTTTAATATAATACATCAGATTTAAGCAAATAGTTAAATTTTCAATCAAGAAAATTAATTTTGTACTGAAAAGATGCATTTTTTATAAAATACATGAATTTTTAAGAAAATACATTAGTTTTTAATTAACTATTTGAATTTTCAACCAAGAAAATTTATTTTTTACCAGAAAAGACTAATTTTTAACCAATTTTTCTAAATTTTCAACCAAGAAAATTTATTTTCTACCAGAAAAGATGAATTTTCAACAAAATAGATTACTTTTTGACTCAATAGTTGAATTTTTAGCCAAGAAAATTCATTTTCTACCCGAAAAGACGACTTTTTAATAGAATACATTAGATTTAAGCAAATAGTTGAATTCTCAATCAAGGAAATTAATTTTCTACCGGAAAATATGCAATTTTAATAAAATACATACATTTTCAACAAAATACATTAGTTTATAATTTAATAGTACAATTTACAACCGGAAAAGACAAATTTTGAAAAAATACTTAATTTTTTAATTAAAAAGTTGAATTTGTAACGAAGAAAACTAATTTTCTAATTAGAAAAGACGAATTTTCAACAAAATACACAAGTTTTAAACTTAATAGTTGAATTTTCAACTAAGAAAATTAATTTTCTACTAAAAAAGACGAATTTTCAACAAAATACATAAACTTTTAACAAAGTAGTTGAATTCCCAACTAAAAAACTTAATTTTCTACCAGAAAAGACGAATTTTCAACAAAATACATTAATTTTTAACTAAATAGTTGAATTTTCACCAAAATACATTAATTTTCACTAAAGAAAATTGATCTTCTAACAGAAAAAATGAATTAAAAAAACATACATTTTAAACTAAACAGTTTGATTTTTAACCAATAATACTAATTTTCTACTAGAAAAGACGAATTTTCTAGAATATACCTAAATTTTTAACAAAATAGTTGAATTTTCATCCAAAAAACTTAATTTTCTACCAGAAAAGACGAATTTTCAACAAAATACATTACTTTTTAACTAAATAGTTGATTTTCAACCAAGAAAATTTATTTTTTATCAGAAAAAGACGAATTTTCAACAAATTTCCCCTTTCTATCGTTTTTTTAATTAAATGCGAATTGAATTAGTAGAATCCAATAAAAAAATCCTTTTATTTTCCATCGAAAGTTAATATTTTTTAATCAAAAAGTCTATTATGGTATTTTTAATTAAGAATTCATTTCTTTTGGTTGAAAATTTAACATTTTTGTTGAATATTGGTCTTTTTGGATAAAAAATTAGTCCTTTTAGAATAAAAATTCATCTTTGTTTGAAAAGTCGTATTTTTTGGTTGAAAGAACTTTTTTTCGTTGTAAAGTCTACTATTATATTTTTGGTTCAGAATTAATTTTTTTGGGTTAAAAATTCTAATATTTAGTTAACAATTTTTTTCAATATTTGGTCGAAATTCAACTATATTATTAAATAGACATTTTTTTATGTAGAAAATTCCACTTTTTGGTTGAAACTTAATTTTTTTTTAATTATTTAGTTAATTAATTAATTCTTTTTAATTCAGGAGTCTTCTATTATTTTCAGAATTTTTAGCCAAGAAGATTATTTTTCTACCGGAAGAGATAAATTACAAACAAGCTACATAAATTTGTAACTAAATAGTTGAATTTTCAACCAAGAAACCTAATTTTCTACTAGAAAAGACGAATTTTCTACAAAAAATATTAGTTTTTAAATAAGCAGTTGAAATTTTCAACCAAGAAAATGAATTTCCTACCAAAAAAAAATTAATTTTCTAAAAATACTAAATTTTTTAATGGAATAGTTGAATTTTTAACCAAGAAAATTAATTTTTCACTATGAAAGACTAAACACTAACTAAACACTCAAATTTTTAACCAAAAAAATTAATTTTCTACCCAAAAATACGTATTATCAGTAAAATACATCATTTTTTAATAAATAGTTGAATTTCTTACCACTAAAATTAATTTTTTACGAAAAAAATGATTTTTTAACAAAATCATTAGTCTTTAACTTAATAGTTGAATTTTAAACCAAGAAAATTTATTTTCAACTAGAAAACAATAATTTTAAAAATACTAAATTTTGTAATTAAATGATTGAATTTTAAACAATGAAAATTGATATCTTACCAAAAAAGATGAATCTTCAACAAAATCTATCAATTTCTAACCAAGAAAATTAATTTACTACTAGAATAGACTAATTTTCAACAAAATAAATTAGTTTTTAACTAAATAGTTGAATTTCCAACCAAGAAAATTTATTTTCTACCAGGAAAGAATAATTTTAATAAAATACTAAATTTTTTAATTAAATAGTTGAATTTTTAACCAAGAAAATTAATTTCCTACTAGAATAGATTAATTTTCAACAAAATACATTAGTTTTTAACTAAATAGTTGAATTTTCAACCATAAAATGAATTTTTTACCAGAAAATACCTTTTTTCAGCAAAATACATCATTTTTAAGTAAATAGTTGAATTTTCAACCATTGAAATTAATTTTCTTCGAAAAAGACGAATTTTTAACAAAGTACATAAATTTAAGATCAAGAAGAATAATCTTCTACTAGAAAAAACATACATACATTTTCAACTAGAAAACAATTATTTAAAACAAATACTAAATTTTGTACTTAAATTGTTGAATTTTAACAATGAAAATTGATTTCCTACCAAAAAAGACTAATTTTTAACAAAATTCATCAATTTTCAACTGAGAAAATTTATTTTCTACTAGAGAAGATGAATTTTCAAAAATTACATTAGTCTTTAACTCAATGGCTGAATTTTCAGCCAAGAAAATTCATTTTCTACCAGAAAAGACGAATTTTTAATAAAATACATTAGATTTAAACAAATAGTTCAATTTTCAATCAAAAAAATTAATTTTGTACCGAAAAAGATGCATTTTTAATAAAATAGATTAATTTTTAAGAAAAAACATGAGTTTTTAATTAATACTTGAATTTTTAACCAAGACAATTTATTTTTTCACCAGAAAAGACGAATTTTTAACAAATTGTTTAAATTTTTACCAAAAAAAATTTATTTTTTACCAGAAAAGATGAATTTTCAACAAAATAGATTACCTTTTGACTAAATATTTGAATTTTCAGCCAAGAAAATTTATTTTCTACCAGAAAAGACGAATTTTTAATGAAATACATCAGATTTTAGCAAATAGTTGAATTTTCAATCAAGAAAATTACTTTTCTACCGAAAAATATGCATTTTCAATAAAATACATAAATTTTCAACAAAATACATTAGTTGTATAGTTGAATAGTACAATTTACAATCAAAAAAATATATTTTCCACCAGAAAATACATTTTCCACCAGAAAATACAAATTTTTAGAAAACACTTAATTTTTTACTCAAAAAGTTGAATTTTTATCCAAGAAAATTAATTTTCTGTTAGAAAAGACAAATTTTCAACAAAATACATCAATTTAAGATCAAGAAAATTGATTTTCTACTAGAAAAAACGAATTTTCAACAAAATACATCAGTTTTAAACTAAGAAGTTGAATTTTCAACCAAGAAAATTAATTTTTTACTAAAAAAGACAAATTTTTAACGAAATACATAAATTTTTAACAAAATAGTTGAATTCCCAACTAAAAAACTTAATTTTGTATCACAAAAGATGAATTTTCAACAAAATATATTAGTTGGTCATTTTGGAATAAAAATTCATCTTTGTTTGAAAACTCGTATTTTTTGGTTCAAAGCATTTTTTTTGTTGTAAAGTCTACTATTTAATTTTTGGTTTAGAATGAATTTTTCTTGGGTTAAAAATTCTACTATTTAGTTAACAATTTTTTTCAATATTTGGTTGAAATTCAACTATGTATATTATTAAATAGTCATCTTTTATGTAAAAAATTTCACTTTTTAGTTGAAACTTAATTTGTTTTTCATAATTATTTAATTAATCAATTAATTCTTTTTTACTGAGGAGTCTACTATTATATTATCGGTTCAGAATTTTTAGCAAAGAAGATTATTTTTCTGCCAGAAGAGATAAATTTTAAAGAAGCTACATAAATTTTTAACTAAATAGTTGAATTTTTAACCAAGAAACTTAATTTTCTGCTAGAAAAGACGAATTTTTTTACAAAAAACATTAGTTTTTAACTAAACCTTTAAAATTTCCAACCAAGAAAATTAATTTTCTACCAGAAAAGAATAATTTTCTAAAAGTACTAAATTTTTTAATGAAATAGTTGACTTTTTAACCAAGAAAATTAATTTTCTACTATAAAGGACTAATTTTTAACCAAATATTTTAGTTTTTAACTAAACAGTTAAATTTTCGACCAAAAAATTATTTTCTATCAAAAAATACGTATTTTCAGTAAAATACATCATTTTTGAATAAATAGTTAAATTTCCCACCATTGAAAGTAATTTTCTACGAAAAAAAAACGATTTTTTAACAGAATCATTTGTCTTTAACTTAATAGTTAAATTTTTAACGAAGAAAATTTATTTTCTACTAGGAAACAATAATTTTTAAAAAAAGCTAAATTTTGTAATTAAATGATTGAATTTTAAACAATGAAAATCGATTTCTTACCAAAAAAGACGAATTTTCAACAAAATCCATCAATTTTCAATCATGAAAATTTATTTTTTACTAGAAAAGATAAATTTTCAACAAAATACATTAGTTTTTAACTAAATAGTTTAATTTTCAACCATAAAATTAATTTTCTACCAGAAAATACATGATTTTTAAATAAATATGTAGCTTTCAATCAAGAAAATTCATTTTTTACCAGAATAGACGAATTTAAAAAAGAATATTAATTTTCAAACAATAAAAATAATTTTCTACTAGAAAAGACGAATTTTTAACAAAATACATACATTTTTAACTAAATAGTTGAATTTTTAACCATGAAAATAAATTTGTTATCAGAAAAAAAAAAGAATTTTAAACAAAATACGTAAATTTTCAACTAAGAAAATTAATTTTTTCACCAGAATAGATGAATTTTTAAAGCAGTACATAATTTTTATTAAAAAGTTGAATTTTTTAACCAAGAAAATAAACATTTTACTGAAAAAAATGAATTTTCAACGAAATATATCAACTTTCAACTAGAAAAATTAATGTTCCACTAAAAAATATTAATTTTCGACACAATGCAAAATTTTCACTAAGTAGTTAAATTTTCAATCAAGAAATTTAATTTTCCACCATAAAAGACGAATTTTTCACAAAATACATAAACTGTCAACAAACTACATAAATTTTTAATCAGGAAAATTAATTTTCTACAAAAAAAGACGAATTTTTAACAAAATACATAAATTTTCAACTAAATAGTTAAATTTTTAGTCAAGAAAATTTTTTTTATTGAAATACATCAAATTTCAACCAACAAAATTGATTTTCTACCAGAAATGCATTTGCATTTTTGATTGCATTTTTGATAAAATACATGAATTTTTAAGAAAATACATTAGTTTTCAATTAACTATTTGAATTTTCAACCAAGACAATTTATTTTCTACCAGAAAAGACGAATTTTCAACAAATTACTTATATTTTCAACGAAGAAAACTTATTTTGTACCAGAAAAGATGAATTTTCAACAAAATAGATTAGTTTTTGACTAAATAGTTTAAGTTTCAGCCAAGAAAATTTATTTTCTAACAGAAAAGACGAAATTTTAAATAAATACATCAGATTTAAGCAAATAGTTGAATTTTCAATCAAGAAAATTAATTTTCAATTGGAAAATATGCATTTTCAATAAAATACATAAATTTTTAACAAAATACATTAGTTTGTAATTTAATAGTACAATTTACAACCAAGAACACTTATCATTCACCGGAAAAGACAAATTTCTAAAAAATAATAAATTTTTTAATTGAATTGTTGAACTTTTCACCAATAAAATTAATTTTATATTAGAAAAGACAAATTTTCAACAAAATACATCAATTTAAGATCAAGGAAATTAATTTTCTACTAGAAAACAAGTAATTTTTAAAAAAATACATGAGTTTTTAACTGAATAGTTGAATATTTAACCAAAAGATTAATTTTCTAACAGAAAAGATGAATTTTTAACAAATTAAAGACAATTTTAAATGAATAGTTGAATTTCCAACCAAGAAACTTAATTTTCTACTAGAAAAAGACGAATTTTTAGCAAAAGACTTACATTTTAAACTAAATAGTTAAATTTTTAGCCAAGAAAATTTATTTTCTACCAGAAAAGACGAATTTTTAATAAATGACTTGAATTTTCAACTAAGAAAATTTATTTTCTACCAGAAAAGAATAATTTTCAAAGAATGCTAAATTTTTTAATCAAATAGTTGAATTTTTAACCAAAAAAATTAATTTTTTACTAGAATAGACTAATTTGCAACAAAATACATTTGTTTGTAACTAAATAGTTGAATTTTCAACCATAGAATTAATTTCCTACCAGAAAATACGTATTTTTAGAAAAATACATAATTCTTAAATAAATAGTCAATTTTAAACCATTAAAATAAATTTTCTACGAAAAGGACGAATTTTTAATAGAGTACATAAATTTAAGATCAAGAAGAATAATTTTCTACTAGAAAAAACGATTTTTCAACAAAATTATTTGTCTTTGACTAAATAGTTGAATTTTCAACCAAGAAAATTTATTTTCAACTAGAAAACAATAATTTCGAAAAAAATACTAAATTTTGTAATTAAATGGTTGAACTTTCAACAATGAAAATTGATTTCCTACCAGAAAAGACGAATTTTCAACAAAATACATGAATTTTCAACTAAGAAAATTTATTTTCTACAAGAAAAGATAAATTTTTTAAAAATACATTTGTTTTTAACTAAATGGTTAAATTTTTAGCCAAGAAAATTTATTTTCTACTAGAAAAGACGAATTTTCAACAAAATAGTTGAATTTTCAATCAAAAAACTTAATTTTCTACGAAAAAAGACGAATTTTCAACAAAATACATTAATTTTTAACTAAATAGTTGAAATGACAACCAAGAAAATTCATTTTCTTTTAGAAAAAGACGAATTTTCAACAAAATATATTAATTTCTAACAAAGAAAATTAATCTTTTAACAGAAAAGATGAATAAAAAAATACATAAATTTTTAACTGAATAGTTGAATTTTTAACCAAGAAACTTAATTTTCTACCAGAAAAAGACGAATTTTCAACAAAATACATTAATTTTTAAACAAGAAAATTAATTTTCTATTACAAAAGGCGAATTTTCAAAAAAATACATATATTTTTAACTAAATAGTTGAATTTCCAACCAAGAAAATTTATTTTCTATCAGAAAAAGACGAATTTTCAACAAAATACATTAGTTTTCACCAAAGAAAATTAATCTTCTAACAGAATTGATGAATAAAAAAAACATAAATCTTGAACTAAACAGTTTGATTTTCTACCAAGAATACTAATTTTCTATTAGAGAAGACGAATTTCCAACAAAATAGTTGAATTCACAGACAAGAAAATTTATTTTCCTTCAGAAAAAGACGAATTTTTAACAAAATAAATTAATTTTGAACAAAGAAAATTAACCTTTTAACAGAAAAGGTTAATAAAGAAATATATAAATTTCTAACTAAATAGTTGAATTTTCAACCAAGAAAATTAATTTTCTACCAGAAAATAGAAATGTTTAATATAATACATAAATTTTTTTAGGAAAGACTTGAATTCTTAACCAAGAAAATTAATTTTCTGCCAGAAAAAATTAATTTTCAAAAAAGACTACATTTTTTAATTCAATAGTTAATTTTTTTAGCAAGAAAATTAACTTTCTACTAGAAAAGCCTAATTTTTAACAAAATGCATTAGTTTTTAACTAAATAGTTGAATTTTCAACCAAGAAAATTAATTTCATGCCTGAAAAGACGTTTTTTCAAAAGAATAAATAAATTTTTAGCAAGAAAATTGATTTTTTATCAGAAAATACGAATTGTCTACAAAATAAATAATTTTTAAACTAAAAATCTGAGGAATTCGGTACATATATTAATTTCATTTTATTAGAATTTATTCCTATTTCCCCTTTTTTTTCTTTTGATAAATCACCTTATTTCCCCTCTTTTGAGACCATTTTGAACTGTGAATTCCACGTTTCTGATTCATCTAAAATTTTTCGCAGGTAAAGTTGTGCCGGCAAAAGTGATGGGTCCCCCTTGCGATTGTAGAATGCGATGCAACGACAAAATAGACGAAATTGCTCGCGAACAGCTACACGGTGTATTCTGGAAGACCTGTACTTGGGAACAGCGAAAGCAGTACATCGCACTTCTCGTTAAAGAGTCTCCCAAACAAAGAACTCGATGTCGTGGCGATGTAAAGTCAGAAAATCGAAGACAAGTTACCTTCACCTACTCCCTGCTGATAAACGGGGATTTTATGACCGTTTGTAAAAGTATGTTTCTCAGCACGTTCTCCGTTTCAGAAAAATTTGTGCGTCACGCGATGGACAAGAAGAGGACCTCTCCAGGAGGAATTATTGGACCAGATCAGCGAGGTCGTCACACGCCAAAAAGTAAAAAAAGCGAGGCAGTTCGAGATCGAATTCGCGAGCACATAAGATCTTTTCCGACCGAAAAATCATCCGATCCGAAAGATCATGGTCAAAGATACCTGGAGTCTGGTTTGAGTATAGCAGCGATGCATAAATTGTACGTCAGCAAATGCAAGGAAGAAGGCTTGCCGGATAGTGAGATTGTCAAAGAAAGTTACTATCGAGAAATGTTCAAAGCGGAATTTAATTTAGGATTCAAGCCGCTCAAGACGAAGAAAGATTTTGATAAGGATGGGGAGTTTACATAGTTTTTTATTGGAGTGTTGAAAAATGAAGTAAGTGAAAAAAAACGTGATCAATTAAGTTCTAGGGTGTTGCCTAGCGAACCGGGAACTTGGGAAATTATATTTGAAATCAAAAATAATTAATTTTAACAAAAAGGACGAATTTGCAATAGAGAATTTCATTTTCTGCCAGAAAATACGTATGGTCAACAAAATACATAAGTTTTCAACCAGAAAGTTGAATTTTCAACCAAGAATATTAATTTTCTACCAGAAAAACATGAATTTCCAACAAAATTCATTAGTTTTTAACTAAATCTTTGAATTTTTAACTAAGAAAATTAATTTTTTACTAGAAAAGACGAATTTTCAACAAAATACATAAATGTTTAACTAAATAGTTGAATTTTAATCCAATAAAATTAATTTTTTTACCAGAAAAGACGAATTTTCAAGAAAATACATACATTTTTAACTAAATAGTTGAATTTTTATCCAAGAAAATTAATTTTCTACCAAAAAGGACGAATTTCCAACAAAATACATAAATTTTTAACTAATTAGTGGAATTTTCACCCCAGAAAATTTATTTTTTGCCAGAAAAGACAATTTTTCAACAAAATACATAAATTTTTAACTGGGTAGTTGAATTTTCAACCAAGAAAATTAATTTTGTGTCAGAAAAGACAAATTTTCAAAAATATATACTTTTCAAACTAAATAGTTAAATTTTGAATCAAGAAAATTTATTTTTGATTAGCAAAGATAAATTTTTAACTAGGTAGTTAAATTTTTAACTAAGAAAATAAGTTTTCTGTCAGACAAGGTAATTTTTTAACAAAATACATAAATTTTTTACTAAATAGTTAAATATTCGACCCAGGAAAATAATGTTCAACAAGAAAAGACGAATTTAAAAAAAAAACACATAAATGTATAATAAAATAGTTAAATTTTCAACCAAGAAAAATAATTTTTCACCAGAAAAGACAAATTTTAAAAATAACGCATACATTTTTGAGTAAATAGTTGAATTTTTACCTAAGAAAATTAATTTTCTACCAGAAAAAAAAGAATTTTTAACAAAATACATAAATTTGTTACTAAATAGTTGAATTTTCAACTAGATAAGACAAATTCAAAAAAAATACATCAACTTTTAACTATATAGTTGAATTTTCAACAAAGAAAATTAA
>JAUELO010000020.1:2800248-2814120 GCA_032357855.1 Amphibolips quercusostensackenii
TAAAAAAAAAACAAAATTAAAAAGAAAAATTTGTTTCCAAGCCAAAAATATGAATTTTGTATAAAACAGTTGAATTTTCAACCAGAAAACATTATTTTTTAACACAAACAATTGCAGTTTTGAACAAAAAGGTTAATATTTAATCTAAAAAGGCAAAACTGCAACTATGAAAGATTTTTCAATCAAGAAAAAAAAACAAAATTCAACAAAATTGGTAAATTTGTCTTTTTAGTTTGAAAATTTAAAATTTTTGTAGAAAATTAACTTTTTTGGTAAAAATGAACTTTTTTATAGAAAATTAATATTTTTGGATTACAAA
Source organism: Amphibolips quercusostensackenii (assembly GCA_032357855.1). Taxonomy (NCBI): domain Eukaryota; kingdom Metazoa; phylum Arthropoda; class Insecta; order Hymenoptera; family Cynipidae; genus Amphibolips; species Amphibolips quercusostensackenii. The sequence goes on from JAUELO010000020.1 coordinate 2,800,568, forward strand.
TTCAACAGTTTTATAGACAATTCGTCTTTTTAACGTGAAAATTCAACAATTTTGTTGAACCTATTTTTGTTGCAAATTAAATTATTTTGTTGAAAATTTAGTTATTTCTTTATTTATAAATTAATTTATTTTAACAGAAAATTTAACCATTTAATTTTCGCTTAAAAATGTATCCTTTTTGGTTGAAAATTCAACTAATTGATTGAAAATTCACGTATTTTGTGCGAAAAAGTCTACTTTTGTAAAGAAAATTAATATTTTTTGTTGAAAATTATTTTTTTTGGGTTAAGAATTTTACTCTTTTATAGAAAATTAATATTTTTGTTCGAAAATTTAACAATTTGGTTTTTTTTCTTGATCGAAAAATCTTTCTTAGTTAAAAATTTGTCTTTTTTGTTTGAAAATTTATCTTTTTTTGTTTGAAAATTCATCTCTTCTGATTCAAAAATTTAAATTTTTGATTAAAAATTTAAATTTTCGTTAAAAATTTATATTTTCTGGTGACAAACCTAATTTTTGTATGGAAAATTTGTCTTTTTTGCAAAAAATGTAACAATTTTGTTGAATTTTTTTCTTTCTTGAATAAAAAATCCTTCTTAGTTGCAAAATTGTCTTTCTGGCTTAATTTTATGTTGAAAATTCGTTTTTTTTTGCAAATTATTTTTTTTTAACTGAATAAGTATTCCATTTTTGCTTAAAAATTTATGTATTTTGAGGAAAGTTAATCTTTTTGGGTAGAAAATTAATCTTCTTCGTGGAAAATAATTCTTTTCATGTTGAAAATTCAACTGTTTTATCTACTAGAAAAGTGCACAAAATTTATCTGCAAGACCTAAATAAAAAGATTTAAAAAATATTAATTAATAAATTACTAAAATTGCTTCAGAAATAAAAAGTTCATCACTTTTAATTTTAAGTGCAACTGTCTTGTTACATTTTTTTTTAATTCAACTGTTTTTATTTTTTATTAAAAATTTTTCTGGTTTAAATAATTTATTTGCAAGATGTAAAAAAGAATTAAAAATTATCAATAATTAATAAATTGCCAACATTGCTTTAGAAATAAAAAATTTACTTCTTTTGGTTTTGAATGCAACTGCTTGGTTAAAAAAATTAGTTTGTTTTGGTTAAGGATTCAACTAATTTGTTCAAAATTATTTTTTTTTGTTTTTAAATTAATTTTTTTAACGAAAATTTAACGATTGCATTTTTTGGTGAAAATTTATCATTCATATTTGGTTGAAAATTCATGTATGTTTTTTAAAATTCGACTTTTTAGATAGAAAGTAATCTTTTTAGTTGATAATTAATCTTTTTGAGTTGAAAATTCCACAGTTTGGTGAAAAATTTGAACCATTTGGCCAAAAATTTATCTATTTTGTTAAAAATTCATTTTTCTTGGATAAATATATGGTTGAAAAATTATTCATTTTGTTGAAAATTTATTCATTTTGTTGAAAATTTATTTATTTTGTCAAAAATTCTTTTTTGGTAAAAAACCAATTTGTTTTTGTTAAAAACGCAACTGCTTTTTTGGAAAATAATCCTTTTTAGTTAAGTATTCGAGTAATTTCAAAAAAATTTGTTCTTTTTTAGATAATTTCACTTTTTAAAAATTTTAAATTAAAAACTTATTGGTTGAAATATCAACTATTGTATTTTTCGTTAAAGATTTATATTTTTTACTTAAAAATTCAACTGTTTCATAAAAAATTTGTTTTTTTTTTGGCTTGAAAATTTAACAATTTGGTAAAAAATTAAACTATTTATTTAAAAATTTAGTTATTTTTTTAAATTTGTCCTTTTGTAGAAAATCAATTTTTTCGTTAAAAATTCAACTCTTTGCTTGAAAAATAATTTGTTTTATTTCACACTTCTTTATTTTGAATTTATCTTTTTTTCTTGAAATTAAATTAATACAATTTTCGTTGAAAATTCGTCTTTGTTGTTTAAATCCAAAAATTAATCCTTCAAGAGTGAAAATTAAAATCTTTGGTTTAAAATTGAATTACTCTTTATTTTTTCGTTTAAGATTTACGTTTTTATTTAAAAATTCGTTTTTTTTTATAAAAAAATAATTTTCTTCTGAAAATTTAACTATATTGTTAAAAGCTTATATTTTTAGCTTGAAAATTTAGCATTTTTATCGCCTAGAAAAATTGACCAAATTTATCTGCAAGATCTAAAAAAAAAAATTTTTTTTTAATATTTTAAAAAATACTATTAATAAATAAATTACTAAAATTGCCTCAGAGATAAAAAATGGCGGTCTTTTTAAAAATTATTAAATATGTAAATAAATTTTTTTTTAATAAATCATTGTAGAATTAATTCAATTAATTTCCAGATCACAAAATAGTCACTTAGTATGAAAGATAAATGAATTATTCGATTTTAATCTTTTCAAATAAATTGTTGATTTTAAATTGAAAAGAAAAAATACCTTTCTCCATCGATCTAAATTTTAAATAATTCATAATATTTGTTTTTGTACTTTATATTTATTATATATTGTAAAAAATTGATTTGCACATTTAATCATTTCAAATAAACGCGCGGTAAATGTCCAGTGAGGCTGCTGGTACGGCGCATGCGCAGTAGATCGTGAAAACGCGGCAAATTTGAAAATGGAAATTTTCTAGAAATGTAAGGATAGTATTTATTCCTCCCTACTTACATACGCAGGTCCTGATCCAGCCAAAGCAGTCACAGGATCAATCATATTTTCTGGAACCTCTTCGCAAAGACCCACAGCAGAAAATAATTTTTCAGTCAGTTGAGCATCTTTTTCGCTGGCATTTGTTCCTCGAGAATAAACGGTAGCCCCACAACCTACTAAAGCTGGGGTATTGGGCATTACCCTAATTACAGGGGTACCTTCTGGAAGTCCCTACAAGAATTAAAAAATATTTTTAGAAAATGGATAATCAAATTACAAGAAAAAATTCAATAACAGAATGGCCACAAGGGAAAACCTTGAAATCAAAGAAAAATCAGGGGATTTTATTTGTGAGGGAAAATCAGAAAAAAGTCAGGAATTTTCTGTAAGAGGTACTTCAAGTAACTTTCAAGAATAATAAATTTTTAAATTTTAAATTGAAATTGTTTTATGTTGTTTATGGAAGATTTTATTATTTTTAAATTTTGCTTGTTCCCGACAATTATATATTTAGTTAAAGCTTTATTATTTGCTTGGAAATTCAACCATTTTGACACAAAAATAATTTTTTATTAAAAATTAATACTTTGGTGTTGAAAATTCAACTAAAAAAATTTTTTAGTTGAAAATTCAATTTTTTTTAAATTTGTCTTTTTGAATTAAAAATTCATCTGTTTTAGTAGAAGCTTAATTTTTTGTGGATAAAAGTGGAACTGTTATTTTGCAACTTCTAATTTTGTGTTGAAAATTCATCTGAAATCTTTCTTAGTTGATAATGCAATTTTTTTTTAATTAGTATTTTTGAGTTAAAAATTCAGCTATTTTGACACAAAAATGAATTTTTGTGGAAAATTCATATTTTGGTGTTGAAAATTTTACAGAAATCTTTTTTAGTTGAATATTAAATTTTTTTTGATCATTTTTTTTGGTCAAAAATCGGTCTTTTTGAGTTGATAATTCAACTTTTTTGACAAAAAAATAACTTTTTACAAAAACTTATATTTTGGCGTTGAAAATTCAACTAAAATCTTTCTTGGTAAAAAATTCAACTATTTTTTTTAAATTATTCTTATTGGTTAAAAATTCGTCTTTTGGATTGATATTTTAACTATTTAGACAGAAAAATAATTTTTTGTTAAAAATTAATATTTTGTTGTTGAAAATGCAACTATAAATTAAACTATTCCAATCAAAGATTCATTTTAGTTCAAAATTAATCTCGTTGCCTGGAAGTTTAACTATTTAAAAAAATGTTTTTTTTTTTAATGAAAAATTCAACTCTATTTTGAAATAAGTCTTTTTGGTTTAAAAAATTCAACTGCTTTAAAAGAAGTTTCATATTTTTTAGATAGAACTGAAACTTTTTTTTTAATTATCCTCTTTGTTAAAAATTCTTCTTGGGTAGCAAATTCAAAAAAAAATTTTTTGAGACAAAAATAACTCTTTTTGAAAATAAATATTTTGCTGTAGAAAATTCAACTCACGTCTTTCTTGGTAGAAGATTAAATTTTTTTTTCAAATCATCCTCTTTGGTCAAATTTTAAGTTGAATGTTTTAATTTTTTTTTATTTTGAAATAAAAATAACTTTATAGTGAAAATTTATATTTCAGTGTTAAAAATTGAACTAAAAATTTAACTATTACAGTTAAAAATTTATTTTAGTTCAAAATTAATCTCGTTCCCTAAAAGTTTAACTATTTAAAAAAATAATAAATTTTTTATTGAATTGAAAATTCAACAACTTAGGTCAATTTTGAACTACTTTCTTAAAAACTTATTTTTTTGGTTGAAAATTGAAAATTGGTTGAAAATTTTAATTATTTTGTTGAAAACATGTAGTTTAAAATTAATTTATTTAACTGAAATTTTAGTTATTTCATTTTTTATTAAAAATCGACCTTTTTGTTGAAAATTAACTTTTCTGATGGAAATTCATATTTTCGGGTCAAAAATTCAACTGCTTTACAGAAAAATTTTTTTTTCTTGAAAGTTCAACAATTTTGATAATTTTTTTTTGTTGATTGACTAAAAAATCTTTATTTGTTGGAGATTCGTCTTTTTGGTTACATACTTCATTATTTTAGTAACAAATTTATCACTGTGATTGAAAATTCAACTATTTGTTTAAAAATTCATATATTTTGTGGAAAATTTGTTTTTTTTTTTGTAGAAAATTTATCTCTTTGCTTGAAAATTAATATTTTAAAAATTAAAATTCAACAATATGGGTACAAGTTGTAAAAGTTGAACTACTTTGTTTAATTTTTGTAGGCTCGCTATTTTGTTGAAAATTTGTGTTTTTTTGGCTTCAAATTAATTTTCTTAATTGAAAATTTTATTTTGACATTTTTTATTAAAAATTCGCATTTTCAAAAGAAAACTAATTTTCTTAGTTTGAAATTTCCTCTTTTTTGGATAAAAATGTAACACTGTTTTGTTGAAAATTAATTAATTTTTTTTTGAAAATTCAACTGTTTTAGAGAAAATTAGTTTTCTGGCTTAAAAGTTGAACAATTTGTATGAAATTTGAAAAAGAAGTAATTTTACTTCCTTTTTTAACTTTAAAAAATCTTCATTTGTTAAAAATCAATATTTTTTAAGTTCAACTGTTTTAGATAAAATTAGTTTTTTGGCTTTAAATTAAACAATTTGTATGAAATTTGAAAAAGAAGTAATTTTAATTCTTTTTTTAACTTAAAAAAATCTTTATTTGTTTAAATTTAAAGTTCAAATCAAAGTTCATCTTTTTTGTCAAAAAGTTTACTATTTTGTTAAAAAAATCTTTTTTTGTAATTAATTATTTTTTACTGAATATTCCGCTTTTCAATTTTTAGTTGAAAATTGGTCTTGGTTTAATTTTTAACTATATTGTTGAAAAATCGTTTTTTTTTTTAATATCAGTTATTACATTTTTTTTGAGAATTCATATTTTTGCTGGAAATTCAACTTTTCGGGTTAAAATACAACTGTCTTCTAAAAAAAATTAATCTTTGTAGGTTAAAAATTTCAAAAAATGTAATTCTTTTGATAAAAGTGCAACTTTTTTTGGCTAAAGTTTAATCTTTTTGATAAAAAATTCAATCATTCACTTGAAAATTCAATTATTTTGCTGAAAATTTAATTTTTTTGTTGAAAATTTAACAGTTTTGTTAAAAAATTTCCTTTTTTATTAAAAACTCATCTTTTATGGTAGAAAAGTCATATTTGTTGGTTAAAATAAACAAATACATTTTTTATTTAAATTTTCAATTGGAAATTCTTTTATTCTCTCTATAAACAAATTATATTTTAAAAATTTTACAAGATTGAAATTTTTATATATTATTTATCAGGGAAAATGAAAAATTGGTCAGGGAAAATCAGGGGAAAATCAGGGGAAAATCAGGGAAAAATCAGTGAATTTTGAAAATTAAATTCTACCTCTACTTTAAATAATAACTATAATTTAATTTTTATTTAAAAAAAAATGTCAACTTACTTTTTCTAGGGTATTTATATTGACGCCCATTGCAATCGAAAGAACCAATTTTTTATTGGATTTCAATTCAGGAAGAACTTTTGAGACAACTTGAGGTTTAACTGCTAAAATCAAGACATCTCCCTGATCTGCTACAGATTTATTTGAAAATACTGTCGTCGATCCCATATCCTGAATAACAAAAAATGTAACTTATATTAGTATTAATTAATTAATTTATTAGTATAAATTAATTAATTTGTATTAATTAATTAACTAATTAGTATTCAATAATTAATTAGTATTAATTAATAATTTAGTATTGATTAATCAATGAGATGGATACTTTTAAATTTGTAATTCGAAACTAAAAAAATGTACCATTTTAATCGAAAATATTAAAAACGGAATAATTTTTTATTGATGCTCTATAATTGAACAATTTCAAATTAACAGCGGTTAAAAAATAAAAAATTTCAATTCACGTGAACTGGATTCAAAGTTTTAAGTTTTTTTCAAATTGTAAGACAAAGTTGAACTTTTTTAAGTCGAGAGAGTTTAAAATCGATTAATTTCTGATTCAATGATTAAAAATTAATAATTCTTGAAGTTCTGATCGTTTAAATCACAAATTAATTCCAAATTAATCAAAAAAGTTTTATTAATTTAAAGTACATTATATTAAAGTTGAATAAAATTCAAATCAATACAATTATTTTAACATCTGGTACTGTTTTTTGTTCATGAAATAATCAATATGAAATTATTTTATTTGAACTTTCAGATTATAAATAAGATTTACAAATATTGCCAATAATAAAAATAAATTAATTACCTAAATTTGAATTCTAACATTTTCTAAATTATATACTTTCATATTCAAATATTTAAAGGTGCCAGAAATTTTTTATTTTAAATTTTAATCAATTATAAAATAAGTCTAAATAATTCAAATGAATTTATGGAATGACTGAAATATCCTGAAAAATAAAATGCCCCACACTGTAAAATTTCCGAATTGGAAAATTCCCGAATAATAAAATTTTCGAATAATAAAATTCCCGACAATGTAAAATTCCCAACAGTTTATAATATTGCTGAATTTGAAAATTCACCGATAATGAAATTCCTGAAGTGGAAAATTCCCGAATTATAAAATATCCGAAAAACATTTCTCGAATTGTGAAATTCCGGAATAATAATATTCCTAACACTGTAAAATCCCCGAATTGAAAAATTTCTGAATAATAAAATTCTCAACAATTTATGATATTGCTGAATTTGAAAATTCACGGATAATGAAATTCCCAAACTGCGAAATTCTTGAATTATAAAAATTTCAAATAAAAATTTCCAGAACTGTGAAATTTCCAAACAATTTATAACATTACCGAATCGGAAAATTCACAACAGTTTATAATATTGCCGAATTTGAAAATCATCAAAAAATAAAATTACCAATTCCCAATTTATGAAATATCTTAATTATAAAATTGCCGACACTGTAAAATTCATGAATAACGAAAGTCCCGAATATAACATTCCCGACAGTTTATGATATTACCGAATTTGAAAAGTTGCGATAGAAAATTGCCGAATTAAAAAATTTCTAAATAATAAAATTCCCAAATAATAAAATTCCCGAATAATGAAATTCCCAAGCAATAAAATTCCGGAACAGTTTTAAATATTATCGAATTGGGAAATTTCCAACAGTTTATAATATTACCAAATTTGAATGTTCCCTATTATTAAATTTCCCTATAAAAAGTTGTCGAATTATAAAATTACCGAACAGTTTATAATATTTCCGAATCGGCAAATTCCCGAAAATAAAATTCCCGAATTAGAAAATTCCAAATAATAAAATTCACGAATTGGAAAATTTCCGAATAATAAAATTCCCAAACGGTATATATTACCCAATTGGACAATACCCAAGTAATTAAATTCCCGATAGAAAATTACTGAATTATAAAATATCTAAATTATAAAATTTACGCCACTGTGTAATTCCCGAATAATAAAATTTCCAAATTAAAAAATTCTCAAATGATAAAAGTCCCCAATAACGAAATTCCCGAATTGGAAATTTTTTTTAATAATGATATTCCCGAATTGGAAAATTGCCGAATAATAATATTAGTCAATAAAAATTTTCCGAATTGCAAGATTCCCGAGCAGTTTTAAATATTACTGAACTGAAAAATTCCCGAATTAATGCATATCCAAATTATAAAATTTTCCTCACTGTAAAATTGCCGAATAATCAAATTCCCGAATAATTAAATTCCCAAATTAGAAAATTTCCAAACCAGAAAATTCACGAATTAGAAAGTTTACGAATAATAAAATTCCCGAATATTAAAATTCACAAACTCTTTACAATACTCCTGAAATGAAAAATTTCTGAATAATACAATTTCCGAATAGTTTATAATATTCCCAAATTGGAAAATTCCCGATTTGGAAAATTCCTGAATTGGAAGATTCTCGAATAATAATATTCCTAAACTGGAAAATTCACGAATAATAAAATTCCCGAATTGGAAAATTAACGAATAATTAAATTCCCGAATAATTAAACTTCCGAAATGAAACATTTCCGAATAATAACACTTCCAAATAGCTCAGAATATTCCTGAAATGGAAACTTTACCAATAATAAAATTTTTGAATAATTAAATTTCCAAATAATAAAATTCTCGACACTGTGAAATTTCCGAATTGGCAAATTCCTATAATTAAATTTCCGTATAATTAAATTCCCGGATTGAAAAATTTCCGAATAATAAAATTTCCGAATAATAATATTCCTGAACTAGAAAATTCACGAATAATAAAATTCCCGAATTGAAAAATCAACGAATAATAAAATTCCCAATTAATTTATTTCCCAAATAATCAAATTTCCGAATTGAAAACTTCCTGAATTGGAAAATTCCTGAATAATAAAATCCCCCATTCGGAAAATTTCCGAATAATAAAATTTCTGAATAATTAAATTCACGAATTGAAAAATTCGTGAGTAATACAATTTCCGAATAATAAAATTTCTGAATAATAATATTCCTGAACTAGAAAATTAACAAATAATAAAATTCACGAATTATAAAATTCCCTAAAATAAAATTCCCGAATTGGCAAATTTCCGAATAATAAAAATCCCGAATTGAATAATTCACAAATAATATAATTTCCGAAATGAAAAACTCTTGAATATTAAAATTTCCGAATAGTTAATAACATTCCCGAATCGGAAAACTCCCAAATAATAACATTTCCGAATAGTTCATAATACTCCCGAATGGGAAAGTTACCTAATGAAAAAATTTTCGAATAATACAATATAATAAAATTCCTAAATAATAAAATTCTCGACACTGTAAAATTTTCGAATTGACAAATTTCCGAAAAATGAAATTTTTCGAATAATTACATTTGCAAATAATAAAAGTCCCGCTTTACAAAATTCCCGAATTGATATATTCCCGAATAATAAGATTTCCGAATGATGAAATTCCTGGATAATAAAATTCCCGAATAACAAAATTCCCGCATTGTCGAATCCCTGAATAATAAAAGTCTCGAATTCGAAAATTCTTAAATAATTAAATTTCCAAAATAAAAAAACTCTTGAATGATAAAATTACCGATTAGTTTATAACATTCCTGAATTGGAAAATTCTTGAATAATAAAATTTTCAAATAATAAAATTCCCAAATTAAAAAATCGCAAATTATAAAATTCCCGACACTATAAAATTTCCGAATAACAAAATTCTTGAATAGTTTATAATATTACCGAATTTGAGAATTCTCGAATGGGAAAATTCGCAAATAATTAAATTCTCGAATAATTAAATTTCCAAATTGAAAAATTCCCGAATAATAAAATTCCCGAATTGGAGAATTCCTTAATAATAAAATTTCCGAATAATTAAAATTCACAAATAATAAAATTCTCGACACTGTAAAATTTCCGAATTGGAAAATTCCCAAATAATTAAATTTTTATATAATTAAATTCTCAAATAAAAAAATTCCCGAATAGTTCATAGTATTCCCGAATTGAAAAATTTCCGAATAGTTCATAGTTTTCCCGAATAGGAAAATTCCCTAATAATACAATTTTCGAATAATAAACTTGCCGAATAATAAAATTCCCAAATAATTAAATTTCCGTATAATTAAATTCCCGAATTGAAAAATTTCCGAATAATGAAATACCTGAATAATAAAAGTGCCGATTTGGAAAATTCCTCAATTGAAAAATTCCCAAATAATAAAATTTCCGAATAATAATATTCCTGAACTATACAATTCATGAATAATAAAATTCCCGAATTGAAAAATTCACGAAAGAAAATTCCCAAATAATTAAATTCCCAGATAATTAAATTCCCGAATAATAAAATTGCCGAATTGAAAAATTCTTGAATAATAAAAGTCCCGATTTGGAAAATTCCCGAATAATAAAATTTCTGAATAATGAAATTCGCGAATTAAAAAATACCTGAATTGAAAAATTCCCGAATAATAAAATTCCCGATTTAAAAAATTCTCGGACTGAAAACTTCCTGAATAATAAAATTTTTTAATAATAATATTCATGAACTAGAAAATTAGCGAATAATAAAATTATCGAATTGCAAATTCACGAATAATAAAATTTACGAATTGGCAAATTTCCGAATAATAAAAGTCCCGAATTGAAAAATTCCCAAATAATGAAATTCCCGAAATAAAAAACTCTTGAATAATGAAATTTCCGAATAGTTTATAACATTCCCGAATTGGAAAAGTCTTGAATAATAAAATTTCTGAATAATAAAATTTCCGAATAATAAAATTCCCAAATTAAAAATTCCAGACACTGAAATTTCCGAATAATAAAATTCTTGAATAGTTTATAATATTACCGAATTTGAGAATTTCCTAATGATAAAAGTCCCGATAGAAGATTGTCGAGTTATAAAATATCCAAACTAGAAAATTCCCGGATTATAAAATTTCTGACACTAAAATTTCCAAATTGTAAAATTCCTGAATATAAAATTCCCGAATAGTAAATTTCCCAACAGAAAATTGCCGAATTATACAATATCCGAACTAAAAAATTCCAGAATTTCAAGAATTAAAAGACTTTCTTATAATTATTATTTATTTATTACAAATACAATAATGAAATATTTATAACAAAAAATAATTTTGAATGTTTGAACTTTCTAAAATTATTGTTGGAATTTAAAATAACATTAATTGAAAAAAATATATTTCTGGAAATTTTTTTATTGTTATTTCAAATTCAAACAGTAATTGAAGAAATTTTAAACATTAAAAATAAGTTTTTTTAAGGAAATATTATATTTTTGTACTTTCATTAATAAAATAATATTAATAAACAATTAACTGTTTAAATTCGGAAAGTTTCTGTTCGGGAATTTTATTATTCGGGATTTTTTAATCGTCACAAATTTTTTTTATTAAAGGCATTAAAATTGTGGATTCGACTGAAAAATACCGAAAAATAACATTTTTGAACAGTTTATATTACCGAATTTAAAAATACCCGAATTTAAAAAATATTTTTTTTTTATAGATATTCTTAATTTACTGAAAATACAATAATCAAATATTTTTATTAAAAAAATTATTCTAAATGTTCAAAGTTTCTAAAATTATTGTTTGAATTTCAAATCACAACGATTAAAAAAATAATTCCATCCAGAAATAAATTTTATTCAATTATTGTTATTTTAAATTCAAACAATAATTTCAGAAACTTAAAAAATTTAAAATATTTTGTTATGAAAACATTTGATTATTTTATTTTCAATTAATAAATAATATTTATGAAAATATTTTTTTATTGTTTAAATTCGATAATTTTTTAGTTCGTATATTTTTTAATTTGAGTATTCAGAAATTTTATAATTCAGAAATTTTAATATTCGAGAATTTTCAAATTTGGGAATTTTACAGCGTCTATAATTAATTTTCTATCAATTAATTAATTATCAATACTTTTTGATTAAACCTTTTTTTAAATTAAAAAAAGGATTTATTAAATATCGTGTCTGGAAGTAAAAATTTCGCGCGCGATCATTGGATAAAATTGATACAAATCATAATCGATAACGTGATAGATCAGATCGTATAAAAATGATTTAGTACACAAGATACTCTGTAAATAATGCGCGATCAATTATTGAAAAGTGACAGGTTGGGAATTATCAGAGTACCCTGGGAATTGGGAAATTTCCTCTCTGATAATCAATCTCGGTCACTGAATTCATAAAAAACTCAGAAAATTAAAAAAAAGGTATAAAATTATATATTTTATCGTTTTTTTATATTAAAAAAAGGATATTTTATATAATGCCGGGGGTACCATCCTACAGTGGATAACCATTAATTAATAGCGCAAATATACTTAAAATAATTAATTTTGCATTTAATTTATTAAAAATTATCATGTTTTATTATTGATTAAATAAAATGAATTTTTTAAAAACATTAGTATTTTTAATTATTCATTGTCCACTCTAGGTTGTATTATCCACTGTATAGAAGTTTCCCCACATGAATTCAATATAAAAAATAATTTTTTAATTTAAATAAAAATTTCGATAAATTGTTTATATAAAGTTTTTGAATTGTACTTGTTGTCAAAAATTTTTAGAGTAAATTAATATAATTCCTATCACAACAAATTTGCATTATCCAGTGTGTACCAGTCTCCCCTCTACGTAGAAATTAATAAAGCTTTCATAAAGAAACAAGATTGTTATATTATTTTTAATTATTTTTTATTAAAGTGTGTAAAACGTTTTTAAACAAAGGAAAGACTTTTTAATTTTTAATTTAACTGAGTATTCCTTAAAAATTTAACAACATCAAGTGGATTTTTTTTTAAAGTATGAGTCAATGAACGAGATAAGTGAATCGCGTGCATGAAGAGATCTCGTGATACTTCACTGTGGCACACTCCATATTACATCAACGTTATCTGATTATTTGCACTTGCCGATAATTTATAAAAATAAATTTAATATTATCAAAAGGTTAATTATTTTTCAAAATACTAGCACCCCATCCAAAACCCGTTTTTGGGTCACAAATAACATATATCAATTTTTATATTTAGGTCTACCATTGAAAAAAGGGGAACCTGCCTACAGTGGATAACGCAAACGACAGTGGATAATCATTAATTAAGGACACAAATAAAGAAAAAATAATTAATTTTAATTTATAAGCTATTATTTTTAATTATTTTACATATATTAGTATTTCTTATTAATTATTATCCACTATAGGTTGCATTATCCACTGTAGGGAGGTCTCCCCTATTTTTTATCGTTTCCTTCTCTAAAAAAAAATTAAAAAGATTGTATCGTTTCCAGTTCTGGTAAATTTCCTTAGGCCATAAA
>JAUELO010000020.1:2884586-2899344 GCA_032357855.1 Amphibolips quercusostensackenii
GATTGTTTTTAAAAATGCGAAATAAAAATGCGAAATATTTTTATTGTTCCGTACTATAGAAAGTTATACCTAGAAAAAATTGATTTTTTCCCTAGTATTTAAGTAGTAGCAGAAGTCCAAAAAAAATAAAATAAATTAATGTTCATACATCTTCATCGTCCCTTCCACAACCTTCTCTTCGTCTTCCTCTTCCTCTACCTCCACTTTCTCCTCTTTTTTCTCTTTCACTTTTTCCTTTTCCTCCTCCTCCTCCCCCTCCTTCTTCTCATTTAAATAATAATAATAATTTAATAATATTCCGAGTCGATTGTTTTCAAAAATGCGAAATATTTTAATGTTTCTGTACCATAAAAAATTGTACCTGGGAAAAAATTGATTTTTTCTCATACATCTCTTCCTCCTCTTTCTTTTCTCTTCTTCCTTTTCTCCTTCTCCGCTTCCTCTTCCTCTACCTCGACTTCTTCCTCTTTCACCTTCTCCTCCTCTAATCAATAATAATAATAATAATAATAATAAAATTTAATAATATTTTTAGTCGATTGTTTTTAAAAGTGGAAAACATTTTGATAGTTCTATACCATAAAGAATTATACCTTGAAAAAATGTATATTTTTCTCGTACTTGAGTAGTTTCAAGAGTGTAAAAATAATAGTATATTAATCTTCATAGATTTCCTCCTTTATTTCCACATCCTTCTCTTCGTCTTTCTCTACCACCACTTTCTCCTCTTTTTACTTTTCTTCCTCTTCTTCCTTTTTCTCCTTTTCTTCCTCCTACTCCTTCTCTAATTAATAATCATAATAGTTTGATGATATTCCAATTCGATTGTTTTTAAAAACGCGAAATATTTAAATGGTTCCATACTATTAAAAATTATACCTTGAAAGAATTTTGAATTTTTATCCTCTTCCTTTTCTCCTCCTACTCTTCCTATTCCTCCATTCCCTTTCCTTCTCATACTCTTACTATTTCTCCTCATCTTCCTCTTCTTTATCCTCCTTTTCGCCTTTCTCTTCCTCTACCTCCTCTTTCTCCTCTTCCTCCTTAACTTATTATTAATAATAATTTAATATAATTTCTAGTCGATTTTTTTTAAAAATGCAAAATATTTTAATGGTTTTGTACTATGAAAAATTATACCTGGAAAAATATATATTTTTTTTCAGTATTTAATTTGTAGAGAAAGTGTAAAAATAATAATAAATTAATCTTTATACATCTTTTCTTCTTCCGAATCGTTTTCTTTGTCTTCCTCTACCTCCTCTTTCTCCCCTTTCCCCTTTGTTCCTCTTCCTCCTTTTCTTCCTCTATCTTCTTCTTCTCCTCCTACTTCTCTAATTATTAATAATAATTATAAATTAATAATAATCCGAGTCGATTGTTTTCAAAAATGCGAAATATTTCTCTCCTCTTTCTCCTTTTTTTTCCTTTTCCCCCTTTTTCTATTTCTCCTTCTTTTCCTCTCCTTCCTGTTTCTCCTCTTCGTCTTCCTCTTTCTCAACCTTTACTTTCCTCCTCTTTCTTCTTTTCCTCCTCCTACTCTTCTGTCTTTAATTTATAATAATAATTTGTTAATATTTTCAGTGGATTGTTTTTAGAAATGCGAAATATTTTAATGGTTCCATACTATGAAAAATTATACTTGGAAAAAAGTTGATTTCGTTCCCAGTATTTGAGTATTAGCAGAAGTGTAAAAATAATAATAATTTAATTTTCATACATCTCTTTCTCATTCTCTTCCTTTTCTCCTCTTCCTATTCTCCCTCCTTTCCTTCTCTTCATATTTCCCCGCCTTTCCTCCTCTTCCTATTCTTCCTGCTTTCCTCCTCTTCCTATTTCCCTCCTTTCCTCTTCTTCCTATTCACCCTCCTTTTCCTCTTCCTATTCCTCCTCCTTTTTTCTCTTCCTATTCCCCCTTCTTTTCGTCTTCCTATTACTCCGCCTTTTTTCTCTTCCTATTCCCTCTACTTTTCCTCTTCCTCCTCTTCGTTTTCCTTTTCCTTTAACTCCACTGTTTTCTCCTCCTCCTCTAATAAATAATAATAATTCAATCATATTTTCAGTCGATTGTTTTAAAAAATGCGAAATATTTCAATGGTTCCGTAATATAAAAAATTATACCTGTAAAAAAATTGATTTTTTCCCGGTATTTGAGTAGTAGCAGAAGTGTAAAAATAATAATAAATTAATCTTTATACATCTTCTTTTTCTCCTCCTCGTCCTTTTCCTATACCTCCTCCTCTTTCTCCTTTTCCTCCACCTCTAATAATTGATAATAATAATTAAATAATACTCTGAGTGGATTTTTTTTTAAATCCGAAATTTTTAATAGTTCCGTACTATGAAAAAGTATACCTGGAAAAAAATTAATTTTTTTCAAGTAAAAAAATTAATTTTTTTCAAGTATTCGTATTACTCCTCCGCCACCTCTTTCTTTTCAACCCTCTCCTCTAATAAATAATGCTAATAATTTAATAATATTATCATTTGATTGTTGTCAAAAATGCATAATATTTTATTGGTTCCGTCTTATAAAAAATTATACCTGGAAAGAATGGATATTTTTTTTAGTATTTGAGTAATATCAAAAGTGTAGAAATAATAATAATAAATTAATTTTTATTCATTTTCTCTTTCTCTTCCTCGCCCTCCTCTGCGTCTTCCTCTTTGTCCTCTTTCTTCTCTTTCTTCTCTTCTTCCCCTTTCTCCTCTTCCTTTTCGTGCTCTTTCTCCTACTCCTCTTCCTCTAAACAATAATAATAATAATAATTTAATAATATTCCGAGTCGATTGTTTTTAAAAATTCGAAATATTTTAATGGTTTGCTATTATGAAAAATTATACCTGGAAAAAAATTAATATTTTTTCCATTATTTGAGTAGTATCAAAAGTGTAAAAACAATAATAATAATAATAATAAATTAATCTTTATGCATCTCTTCCTCATCCTCTTCCTCTTTTTCACCCTTCTCTTCGTCATCCTCTTTTTCCTCTTTCTTCTCTTTCCCCTCTTCTTTCTCGTCCTCTTTCTCTTTCTCCTCTTTCTTCTCCTCTGAATAATAATAACCTAATAATTATTTAACAATAATTCCTGCCTTAGGCACCTTGATGTTATACAAGAATAGAATTCGGATCTGTAAATATTAATAGATAGGGAAAATGAAAAATTAGTCAGGAAAAAATCAGGGAATTTTTTTAATAAAGTTTTGCACCCACCCTAATCAAATTCTTGAATATATGCTAATAATATTCTTAAATCTGTTTTGTTTTCAGCTATAAGTCATCTCTAAAGCAGCATCTGAAGAACAAACACGGCGTTTTTCAAGAATAAAAGAAGATTCGACATATTTTTCAAATGTTTCAGTAGTTTCTCCCTGACTGTCCGGTATTTAATACTCTCAGTTCGACCTTAGCAAGTATAATATTTAAAGTAAGTACTCGTATGCTCAAGTGGATGCTACAAACTGAGACATTTCATTGAAGTGATTGGCTGATGGATATTGTTAAAAAAATGGTTGGTTCAACCAATAAATTGGTTGTAAAATATTTTATAAATTTATTTATTCCCACTAATTCAGAATTTTTATTTATCAGCTGATTTAGTTGGTTCGTCGCGTCAATTAATTTTTTTTATTTCTAAAATTTAAACTCACTACAAAATATATTACGAACCGTTTTGATTGGGCCAACTATTTTTTTCTGTGCAAAAATTGCTCTTGTCTCGAAAGGACTCGAAGTGTCCATTTTCGATAATTCTCATCACATTCTTAATGTGAAAACGGATACTTAGGGAGGTACTACTGCGCTCTGAAAAACTTTTTAGTTTTTAAAAATATTTTTATACTCCTTTACTTTGATATTTTCGAATTTTTACGTACGTATTTCTATTGAAAAGTCGATACAATTGACGCAACTATTTTAAAATTCACAACGACAATTTTTATTTACTTTTTAAACAATTATTTCGTTTTTAAACAAATATATTTTAGATACAATGTGTTTGTCCCGAAGAATTCTTCAGTTTTGGATAAATTCACATAATTTTCCGCCTAAAATTTTTATATTTTTTATTTTTTAATTCAAGAGTAATATTTATAAGTTTCTTACGTATTTCTGTACTCGTGGAACTGTGGTTTTGGTTTTTTTTACATTAGAGTTGTGTGATTTTTTAATTAATTTATTACGTCATATGATCGGGCGTAGAGAAACTTTGTGGTATATTGTAAATTATCTGCTTTTAAATTTACACCCTTTATTACACCTAAAAAATTTGAAATTTTTTTCGCTAATAAATGCCAAAATAGGCAGAAGTTTTTTTTTCAGACAGAATTTAATTTACTCTCATCGAGATTCTTTTGACCTTTCTTCCGTTTTTTTGAAGAAAGTTATTTACAATGTATGTTTTTAATTTACAATGTGATATTTAATGTTATTTTAAAAAGTGGAAATTTTCTGTTATTTATCTTAATTTTTCAGTATATTTTAGAGAATTGTTAAGTGATTGGTCTACATGAATTTTACTTTCCTTAAAAATTATTTCGTATTAATTGATTTTTTGTTGTGGATATACGGACTTTTTTACCGCTTTAGTTTCGGTAAATAAAATAATAGAATGAATAATATTTCACAATATTTAAAAAAAAAGTTTAATTCAGAAAACTTTGAATTTTTTGAATTGGTCGGGTTTTTCATTTTTTGCACTCTGCATTCCATAAATGTTGGAAACCAAAATTACGTTTGAATTGAAAAAACGTAGACGACTTTATTAAAACTTTTAAGTATTACTCTTTAATATTTGAATTTATAATATTTTGGGATTGGACAAGTATTTTTAGGCTTTTGTGGGATGACTGGACAATCCCGAAAAATAAAATTCCCGAAATGAAATAATAAAAATTTGTTGCATAACAATATTTTATTATTGTATTTAAATAGATACAATTTATTAAAAAAAGTTTTAATTTCCGATTCGGGAATTTTATTATTCGGGAATTTTATAGTGTTGGGAATTTCATTTTTTTGGATTTTTCAGTCGTCCTGCTTTTGTTTAATAAAACAATATTATTAATTTAATTTCCAATTTTTCTTTTTTAATTTTTCTGCGATCCATTTCGGATAATCTGCGTGATGACACATTGTTTTCTTGATATATTACAATTAAATTTTCTTTTTAATAATTAATGAGTAGTTATTAAGAAGACATCATTGTCCTACAGTATTATTTTAACACTAACACATACATACACGCATACTGACATACATACATATATACACTTTTCATTTGTTTATTAGTAATATTCTTAAAAATATAAATAAAGTTAAAACATCACGCAATTAAAAAGAACACTTTTCAATTTCTTTTACCTTTTTCCCTCTTTTCCCATTTTTTCCTTTTTTCCCATTTTTTCCTTTTTTCCCATTTTTTCCTCTTCCAATTTTTTTCATCTTTTCCCCTTTAAAACAAAAAATGTATTTTTCCTTTTTTTTCGTTTAAATGCGAACTGAATTAATTAAAACTTTAAAGAAAATTCAACAATTTTTTGTTCAAAATAAACTTTTTAGGTGAAAATTAAACTATATTGGTAAAAAATTTAACTATTGGTTTTGAAAATTAACTTTTTTTTTAATTGAACTGTTTTGTAAAAAATTCGTCATTTTGGTTGAAAATTTATATTTTTTAATCAAAAGTTAAACTTTTTTTTTAATTTAACTATTTTATTGAAACTTTAGTTTTTTATTAAAAACCCAATTGTCCTGTAAAAATTTTTTTATCTTTTGTTTGAAGATTTAACTATTTGGTCGCAATTCAAGATTTTTATTAAAACATCAATTGTTTTGTAGAAAATTAGTTGTTTTTTTTTGCTTGAAAAATCATCTTTTTTTTATTCAACTATTTTGTTGGAAATTTAAATTTTTAAATTAACAGTTAAACTATTTTTCTGAAAATTCAACTATTTAGTTAAAAATTAAGTTTTTTGACTTAATATTCAGTTTTTAATTGAGAATTCAATTGTTATGTAGAAAATTAGTCGTTTTTTTGTTTGAAAATTCAATTGTTTTTGTAAAAAATTATTATTATTTTTTAATTCATCTTATTTTTTGACGATTCAATGTTGAAAATTTAACTGTTTAGTTGGCAATTGAGTTTTTTTTTTCAAAAATTCAATTGTTTTGTAGAAAATTAGTTTTTTTTTTTTGTTTGAAAATTTATCTCTTTTTTTTGACAAATCAATTATTTTGTTGAAAATTCAACTATTTGTTAGAAAATAAGTTTCTTATCAAAAATTAATTTTTTTATTAAAATTCAATTGTTTTATAGAAAATCAGTTTTTTTGGTTTGATTAAAAAATGCAACTACTTGGTTAAAATTCAAGTTTTTTATTGAATTTTTTTTATTTATTCATCTTTTTTTTGACAATTTAATTATTTTGTTAAAGTTTAACTATTTTTTAGAAAGTAAGTTTTTTGTTAAAAATTAATTTTTTTATTGAAAATTCAATTGTTTTGGAGAAAACTAGTTTTTTGTTCGAAAATTCATCTCTTTTGCTTGATAATTCAACTATTTTGCTAAAAATTCATGTTTTTAAATAAAAGTTGAACTATTTTGTTAAAAACTCAAATGTTTGGTTGAAAGTTTAGTTTTTTATTACAAATTCCATTGTTTTGTTGAATTATTATTATTTTTTTTTTTAATTCATCTCTTTTATTTGATGATTCAACTATTTTGTTGAAAATACAAATCTTCCAATTAACGGTTAAACTATTTTTTGAAAATTCAACTATTTAGTTAAAAATTAAGTTTTTTGACTAAAAATGAAGTTTTCAATCAAAAATTCAATTGTTATGTAGAAAATTAGTCGTTTTTTGTGTGTAAAAATTCAATTGTTTTTGTAGAAAACTATTATTTGATTTTTTTTGTAAAAATTTATCTCTTTTTTTTGACGATTCAATGTTAAAAGTTTAAATATTTGGTTGGAAATTAAGTTTTTAATTTAAAATTTAATTGTTTTGTAGAAAATTAGTTTTTTTTTATTTGAAAATTCATCTCTTTTGTTTCATGATTGAACTATTTTGTTAAAAATTTATATTTTTGAATTAAAAGTTCAACTATTTTTATGAAAATTCAACTACTTGGTTAAAATTTAAGTTTTTTATTGAGAATTAATTGTTTTGTAGAAAATTATTTTTTTTCTGTTTAAAAATTTATCTCTTTCATTTGATGATTTAACTTTTTTTTTTAAATTCACGTTTTTCAAATAAACGTTCAACTATTTTTCTGAAAATTCAACTATTTAGTGGAAAATGAATTCCTTAATCAAAATTTAATTTGTTTTGTAAAGAATTAGCTTTTTTGGTTTATTAAAAAATTCATCTCTTCTGTTCGATAATTCAACTATTCTGTTGAAAATTCATATTTTTGAATTAAAAATTGAACTATTTTTCTGAAAATCCAACTACTTAGTTAAAATTATTAAAAATTAATTTTTTAGTTGAAATTTAATTTATTTGTAGAAAGTTAGTTTTTTGGGTTTGTTTGAAAATTCATATCTTCTGTTTGGTGATTCAACTATTTTGTTAAAAATTCATATTTTAAATTAAAATTAAACTATTTTTCTAAAAATTCAACTAATTAGTTGAAAATTAAGTTTTACTGAAAATTTAATTTTTATGTAGAAAATTAGTCGTTTTTTTGTGTAAAAATTTAATTCTTTTTGTAGAAAATTATTATTAGTTTTTTTGTAAACTTATCTCTTTTTTGACGATTCAATGTTGGGAATTTAACTATTTGTTTGGAAATTTAATTTTCAATTTCGAATTCAATTGTTATGTAAAAAATTTGTCGTTTTTTTGTGTAAAAATTCAATTGTTTTTGTAGAAAATTATTATTATTTTTTTTTAAATTTATCTCTTTTTTTTTAACGATTCAATGTTGAAAATTAAATTATTTGGTTGACAATTAAGTTTTTAATTGAAAATCTAATTGTTTTGTAGAAAATAAGTTTTTTTCGTTTGAAAATTCATCTTTTTTTTGACGATTTAACTATTTTGTTGAAAATTCAACTATATTTTAGAAAGTGAGTTTTTTTATTGAAAATTAGTTTTTAAATTAAAATTTCATTTGTTTTGTAGAAAATCAGTTTTTTTGGTTTGTTTCAAAATTCATCTCTTCTGTTTAGAGATTCAATCATTTTGTTAAAAATTAATATTTTTAAATTAAAAGTTAAACTATTTTTTTGAAAATTCAAATACTTGGTTGAAATTAAGTTTCTTATTGAAATTTTTTTTCTAAATTCATCTTTTTTTGACAAATTAATTATTTTGTAAAAAATTAAACTATTTCTTGGAAAGCAAGTTTTTGTTAAAAATTAATTTTTTTATTGAAAATTTAATTGTTTAAAAAAAACTAAATTTTTGTTCAAAAATTCATCTTTTTGGCTTGATAATTTAACTATTTTGCTGAAAATTCCTATTTCAAATAAAAGGTTAACTATTTTGTTAAAAACTCAAATGTTTGATTCAAAATTAAGTTTTTTATTAAAAATTCCATTGTCTTGTCGATAATTTTTTTTAAATTTATCTTTTATTTGATGATTCATATATTTTGTTCAAAATACAAATTTTTCAATTAAAAGTTAAAATATCTTTTTGAAAATTCAACTATTTTTCTGAGAATTCAACTACTTGGTTAAAATTTAAGTTTTCAATTAAAAATTCAATTGTTATGTAGAAAATGATGCGTTTTTTGTGTAAAAATTCAATAGTTTTTGTAGAAAAATATTTTTTATTTTTTTGGAAATTTATCTCTTTTTTTGACGATTCAATGTTGAAAATATAAATATTTGGTTGGAAATTAAGTTTTTAATTTAAAATTAAATTGTTTTGTAAAAAATTAGTTTTTTTATTTGAAAATGTATTCCTTTTATTTTACGGATCAATCACTTTGTTGGAAATTCAACTATTTGTTGGAAAGTAAGCTTTTTATTGGAAATGTATTTTTAAATTAAAATTCAATTGTTTTGTAGGAAATAAGTTTTTTTTTCATTTAAAAATCCATCTCTTTTGCTTTATGATTGAACTATTTTGTTAAAAATTCATATTTTTAAATTGAAAGTTGAACTATTTTTCTGAAAATTGAATTACTTGGTTAAAATTTAAGTTTTTTATTAAAAATTCAATTGTTTTGCATAAGATTTTTTTTCCTGTTTAAAAATTCATCTCTTCTGTTTAATAATTCAACTATTTTGTTAAAAATTCATATTTTTTAATTAAAAATTAGACTATTTTTCTGCAAATTCAACTACTTGGTTAAAATTTAAGTTTTTTATTGAATTTTTTTTTTAAATTCATCTCTTTTTTGGCAATTTAATTATTTTGTTAAAAGTTTAACTATTTCTTAGAGAGTAAGTTTTTAGTTGAAAATTAATTTTTCTGTTAAAAATTCAATTGTTTTGGAGAAAACTAGTTTATTGTGGGTCGAAAATTCATCACTTTTGCTTGATAATTCAACTATTTTACTAAAAATTCATATTTTTATATTAAAAGTTGAAATATTTTTTTCAAAATTCAACTGCTTGGTTAAAATTTAAGTTTGTTATTGAAAATTACGTTTTTTATTGAAAATTAGGTTTTCAATTGAGAATTCGATTGTTTTGTAGAGAATAAGTTTTTCTTTTGGTTGAAAATTCATCTCTATCTTCGACGATTTAGTTATTTAGTTGAAAATTCAACTATTTGTTTTGAAAATTATTTTTTTTTAAATTGAACTGTTTTGTAAGAAATTCGTCTTTTTGGTTTAAAATTCATATTTTTCAATTAAAAGTTGAACTATTTTTTTTTAAATTCAACTATTTGATTAAAACTTAAGTTTTTTATTAAAAACTTTATTGTTTTGTGAAAAATTTTGTTCTTTTGTTTGATGATTCAACTATTCGGTCGTAATTAAAAATTTTTATTGAAACTTCAATTATTTTTTAGAAAATTAG
This sequence comes from Amphibolips quercusostensackenii, assembly GCA_032357855.1. NCBI lineage: Eukaryota > Metazoa > Arthropoda > Insecta > Hymenoptera > Cynipidae > Amphibolips > Amphibolips quercusostensackenii. Next base: position 2,894,570 of record JAUELO010000020.1, read on the forward strand.
TTGTTTTTTTTCGTTTGAAAATTCATCTTTTTTATTTAGAAATTCAACTAATTTGTTAAAAATTTAAATTTTTGAATTAAAAGTTAAACTTTTTTCTGGAAATTTAACTATTTAGTTGAAAATTAAGTTTTTTGACTGAAAATTTAGATTTTAATTGAAAATTATATTGAAATGTAGAAAATTAGTCGTTTTTTCGTTTAAAAATTCAATTGTTTTTGTAGAAAATTATTTTTTTTTTTTCAATTCATCTCATTTTTTGACGATTCAATGTTGAAAATTTAACTGTTTGGTTTGCAATTAAGTTTTTTTTTTAAATTCAATTGTTTTGTAGAAAATTAGTTGTTTTTTTTCGTTTGAAAATTTATCTCTTCTTTCGACAAATCAATTATTTTGTTGGAAATTCAGCTATTTGTTAGAAAATAAGTTTCTTATCGAAAATTAATTTTTGAATTAAAATATAATTGTTCTGTAGCAAATTAGTTTTTTTTTTATTTGAAAATTCATCTCTTTTGTTTCATGATTCAACTATTTTGTTAAAAATCCATACTTTTCAATTAAAAGTTGAACTATATTTCTGAAAATTCAACTACTTGGTTAAAATCTAAGTTTTTAATTGAAAATCCATTTGTGTTGTAGAAATTTTTGTTTTTTTGTTTAAAAATTAAATTTTTTCATTTGATGATTCAACTATTTTGCTGCAAATTCACATTTTTCAATTAAAGTTCAACTATTTTTCTGAAAATTCAACTATTTGGTTGAAAATTAATTTTTTAATCAAAATTTAATTTGTTTTGTAGAAAATTAGTTTTTTTGGTTTGTTTAAAAATTCATCTTTTCTGTTTGATAATTCAACTATTCTGTTGAAAATTCATTTTTTTGAATTAAAAATTAAACTATTTTTTTAAAAATTCAACTACTTGGTTAAAATTTACGTTTTTTATTGAATTTTTTTTTTATCATCTCTTTTTTTGACAATTTAATTATTTTGTTAAAGTTTAACTATTTCTTGAAAAGTAAGTTTTTTGTTGAAAATTAATTTTTTCATTGAAAATTCAATTGTTTCGCAGAAAACTTTCTTTTTGGTTCGACAATTTATCTCTTGCTTGATAATTCAACTATTTTGCTAAAAATTCATATTTTTAAATTAAAAGTTAAAATATTATTTTCGAAAATTTAACTACTTAGTTAAAATTTGAGTTTGTTTTTGAAAATTAAGTTTTTTAAAATTGAAAACTAAGTTTTTAATTTAAAATTTAATTGCTTTGTGGAAAATTATTTTTTTTGTTTGTTTGAAAATTCATTTCTTTTTGACGATTCAATTATATTGTTGAAAATTTAATTATATTGTTGAAAATTTGATTATATTGTTGAAAATTCAACTATGTCTTGTGAAGTAAGTTTTTTATTAAAAATTAATTTTTTAGTTGAAATTTAATTTATTTGTAAAAAAATTAGTTTTTCTGGTTTGTTTGCAAATTCATATCTTCTGTTTGATGATTTAACTATTTTGTTAAAAATTCATATTTTTAAATTAAAAGTTAAAACTTTTTTTCTAAAAATTCAACTTATTAGTTGACAATTGAGTTTTTTGACTAAAAATTAAATTTTCAATTAAAAATTCAATTTTATGTAAAAAATTAATAGCTTTTTTGTGTAAAAATTCAATTGTTTTTGTAGAAAATTATTATTACTTTTTTTTGGAAATTAATCTCTTTTTTTTGACGATTCAATGTTGGAAATTCAACTATTTGTTTAGAAATTAAATTTTTAATTCAAAATTTATTAGTTATGTGAAAAATTAGTCGTTTTTTTGTGTAGAAATTCAAATGTTTTTGTAGAAAATTATTACTTTTTTTTTGAAAATTTATCTCTTTTTTTGACGATTTAATGTTGAAAATTCAAATATTTGGTTGAAAATTAAGTTTGTAATTAAAAATTCAATTGTTTTGCTGAAAATAAGTTGTTTTTGTTTGAAAATTCATTTCTTTTTTCGACGATTTAATTATTTTGTTGAAAATTTAACTATTTGTTGGAAAGTAAGTTTTTTATTGAGAATTAATTTTTTTAATTAAAATTTAATTTGTTTTGTAGAAAATCAGTTTTTTGGTTTGTTTGAACATTCATCTCTTCTGTTTGGTGATTTACGTATTTTGTTGAAAATTCATATTTTTGAATTGAAAGTTAAACTATTTTCTAAAAATTTATCTACTTGGTAAAAAGTTGAGTTTTTTATTGAAATTTTTTTTTTAATTTATCTTTTTTTGACAATTCAATTACTTTGTTAAAGTTCAACTATTTTTTGGAAAGTAAGATTTTTGTTGAAAATTAATTTTTTATGGTTTTAGGGTAGAAAATTGATTTTTCGGGCTAAAATAACAACTTATACATTTTTTAAAAGAAATCATGTTAGTAGAAATGTATATTACCTTTCGAAGATTAGGTAGAAATTGGCATGAACTTCAACCGAGAATGCTGGAGTCTAGTTTTCCTATAGTCGATAATGTCGGCACTTAAATTATTTTTAGTCGATAAAGTAGGAATTTATATTTTCCTTAGACAGTACTTTAAATTTTAGACTATTAGATAGATTTTTAATTTAAGAAAATACGAATATTGAACGAAATAGTTGAATCTTTAACTACATAGTATGCAAGAAAGCGAAAAAGGAAAAAATGTTCTTTAAAACAGGAGAAAAAGGAGGAATACTTTAAAAAAGTGGCCTTTTTCAGTAGAAAATTGATCTTTCCGGGATAAAATATCAAATACTTTATTTTTATCAGGAATTCATCTTTCTAAAATTGTAAATTACCGACCAAAGATAGGGTAGAAATTAGCTTTAATTTTAACCAGCAATACTGTAATCTAGATTTACTTCGGTCGATAATGTCAAGATTTAAGTTATCTTCAGTCAATGAAGTACGAATTTATCTTTTGCTTAGGCGGTAATGTAAAAGTCTGGATTATTAGGTGTATTCTTAGTAAAAGTGTCCTTTTTTGGTAGAAAATTGATCCTCCCGGGATAAAATATCAACAACTACATTTTTTGCTAAGAATTAATGTCCGTAGAAATCTGCATTACCGACCGAAGATAAGGTAGAATTCAACTTTAACCGTCAAGACTGAAATCTAGATTTCCTTCGATAATGTTTAATCTTTAACCAAATAGCATTTTATCAAAAAAGCGTAAAAAGAAAAAAGTGTTTTGTAAACAGGAGAAAAAAGGAATTTTCAAAAGTGTCCTTTTTTAGTAGAAAATTGATCTTTTCGGGATAAAATAACTACTACATTTTTTGTTAATAATTTATCTTTGTATAAACTGACATATTGACCGACGTTCTGGTACTGGAAGCTAGATTTCCTTTAGTCGATAATGTCGGAATTTAAATTACCTTCAGCCGATAAAGTAGAAATTTATCTTTTCCTGAGACTCTAATTTAAAAGTCTAGACTATTGGATAGATTTAAAATTTGAAAAAATACGAATTTTGTACAAAATAGATAAATCTTTAACCAAATAGCATTTTAGCGAAAAAAAGGAAACAAAGACAAAGTTTCTTGAAGAAGGAGTAAAGAAAGGGATTTTTTAAAAAAAGGGCCTTTTTGGTAGAAACTTGGTCTCTTAGGCATAAAATATCAACTGCTTAATTTTTTCGTGAAAAATGCATCTTTGTAGAAACCTGCATTACCGACCGAAAATAAGGTAGAAATTAGCATAAACTCCAGCCGACAATACTAAAATCTAGATTTTTATTAGTCGACAATGTGATTATATAAATTATCTTTTGTCGATAAAGTAGGAATTTATCTTTTCCTCAGATGATTATGTAGAAATATAGACTATTAGATAGATTCTGAATTTGGAAAACTACAAATTTTGATCTCTATGGTTAACTCTTCAACCAAATAGAATTCTAGCGAAAGAAACAAAAAAAAAGTTACTTGAAAGCAGGCAAAAAAATTTTTTCAAAGGGTCCTTTTTTGATAGCAAAATAATTTTTTTCGGGATAAAACATCAACTACTACATTTTTTTGTATTTATTTACATTACTGACTGACGACAAAGTAGAAATTTGCCTTAACTTTAACCGGCAATATTGGAATCCAGATTTTCTTTAGTCGATAATGTTAGCATTTAAATTATCTTTAGTCGATAAAGTAGGAATTAATCTTTTCCTTAGACGGTAATGTAGAAGTCTAGACTGTAAGATAAATTTTTAATTTGAAAAAGTACAAATTTCGAACAAAATAGATCATTCTTTAACCAAATAACATTTCCGCGGAAAAAAGAGGAATTCTTTGAAAAGAGATAAAGCGGGTAACAGGGTAGTTTTTGAACAATATATTTTTGTTTAGTTATTTTCTGAACGGTATAATTCATTAAAATGAAATAAAATTGATTGAATTAAAAAAAAACTGACGTGTAATTTTTTCCCAAGTTGACTTGTGAAGTGTGACGGAATTTTGACGCCGTACTTCTGTAGCAACCCTGAGTTGGCTCAGCAACCTCCTTTTTCCAGAGTGAGAGCAAAAGTATTTTGCCTCAGGAAAATAAGGTGAGTGGACATAAAAGCCAACAATTTTGTCCACATCATCACTTGTTATTTTGAGACCCAAAATAATAATATTAATAATAATGAGAATGATGAAAATGGGCTTTAACAAGGATGTTGAACCGGCAATTTAATCATTTCCGCTTATAGAGAGAAAAAAATGAACTTTGCTCCTCTATCTTTTGCGTGACCTCGAAGCGCATGAAATTTCTGTGAGCGAGCCGAG
>JAUELO010000020.1:2904616-2930741 GCA_032357855.1 Amphibolips quercusostensackenii
TTTTTTTTATAGCAAATTCGTGTTAAACTATCGTCTTCTCTAAATTTATTTTTGTTCGAGGAGATTAATTTTTTTTTAATTTGACCAAATTTCCGGGCGACATGCATAAAAATTTAAAAAAAAAACTTGGACCACCCTGATGTAAATCCTACTTTTTGGGATTTTTTTATCGAGTCAAATTAAAAGAAACCTGGGTTTGAATATTCTAAATAAAATCTACAAAAATTTTTTTTTTTATAGCAAATTCGTGTTAAACTATCGTCTTCTCTAAATTTATTTTTGTTCGAGGAGATTAATTTTTTTTTTAATTTGACCAAATTTCCGGGCGACATGCATAAAAATTAAAAAAAAACTTGGACCACCCTGATGTAAATCCTACTTTTTTTTTAAATTTATTTTTTCATTGAATCAAGTCAAATAATATCTGGGTGCATAAAGAGTGAAAAAAAATTTGAACCACCCTGATGTAAATCCTACATTTTTGAATTTTTTGATTGAGTAAAATCAAATGCAGTCTGGGTCAAAAAATCATAATTAGCACAAAAAAGTGTTTTTAATTAAATTTCTCTTTATTCTCCTTCACGCGTCTTGAACGTTAGAGAACTTACGAGGGTGAAATTTAAAAAGTAATTATGAATTTGTAGTTAACAGCAAATTGACAAAAGAAATTTTTGTGTGAATTCGATTAAATTGCCGGACGATATGCATAGAAATTCGAGAAAAAAATTTTGACCACCCTGATGTAAATCCTACTTTTTCTTTGTTTTTTTTTTCTATTGGGTAAAATCAAATGCAGTCTAGTTAAAAAAAATCATAATCAGCGCAAAAAACTCTTTTTTAATTCATTTTCTATTTATTTGCATTCACGCGTCTTGGACGTAAAAGAACTTATGGGGGTGAAATTCCAAAAGCAATTATTCATTTGTATTCTATGGGTCTAAATAAAATTTACAAATACGTTTTTTTACAGCTAATTCGTATAAAATTATCGTCTCCTCTAAATATCATTTTCTTCAAGAAGATTTATTTTTTTGTGTATTCGATTAAATTTCGAGGCGATATGCATCAAAATTCGAGAAAAAAAATTTGGACCACCCTGATGTGAATCCGACTTATTTTTTTTTTTATTTAATTTAATTAAATACATTCTGAGTCAAAAAATTCAAATTAGTGCAAAATTTCGCTTCAAATTAAGTTTTTACTAATCCTCTTTCATGCGTCTTAAGCGTCAAAGAACCTACAGGGGTGAAATTCAAAAAATAATTATGAATTTGTATTTAACAGCAAATTGCAAAAAAAAATTTTGTTTTGATTCAATTAAATTTCTGGAAATTTTTGTGTGGATTTGATTTAATTTCCGGACGATATGCATGAAAATTCGATAGGAGAAAATTCGACCACCCTGATGTAAATCTTACATTGAATTTTTTATTTATTGAGTGAAATCAAAAGCAATCTGGGTCAAAAAATCATAATTGGCGCCAAAAACTCGTTTAAAATAAATTTATATTTATTCTCGTTCACGCGTCTTGAGCGTAAAAGAACTTACGGGGGTGAAATTCAAAAAGTAATTAATAATTTTTATTTGAGAGAATATTGCCAAAAGAATGTCTTGTGTGGATTCGATTAAATTTTCGGAAATTTTTTTGTGGATTCTATTAAATTTCCGGCTGATATGCATGAAAATTCGAGACAAAAAATTTTACTACCCTGATGTTAATCCTACATTTTGGAATTTTTTTTATTGAGTAAAATTAAATGATATCTGGGTCAAAAAATCATAATTTACGTCCAATACTCGTTTTAAATTAAATTTTAAATTATTCTCCCTCACGCTTCTGGAGCGTAAAAGAACTTACGGAGGTGATTTTCAAAAAGTAATTATCAATTTTTGTTTAACAGAAAATTGCCAAAAGAAACTTTGGTGTGGATTCGATTAAATTATCGGAAATTTTTGTGTGAATTCGATTAAATTTCCGGAAATTTTTGTCTGTATTTGATTAAATTTACAGACGATATGCATAAAAATTAGAAAAAAAAATTTTGACCACCCTGATGTCAATCCTACTTATTTGTATTTTTTTTATTGAGTAAAATAAAATGCAGTCTTAGTCAAAAAATGATAATAAGCGAAAAAATTTCGTTTGAAATTAAATTTATATTTATTCTCCTTTACGCGTCTTAAACGTGAATGAACTTATAAGAGTGAAATTCAAAACGTAATTTTGAATTGGTATTTAACAGCAAATTGCAAAAAGAAATTTTTGTTTAGATTCGATTAAAAAAATTTCAAAAAAAAATTTGACCACCCTGATGTCAATCCTACTTTCTTGGATTTTTTTTATTGAGTAAAATCAAATGCAATCAGGGTGAAAAATAATAATTAGCGCAAAATCTCGTTTTAAATTAAATTGATATTTATTCTCCTTCACGTTCTTGAACGTGAAAGAACTTAGGGGGGTGAAATTCCAAAAGTTTTCAGCAGCAAATTGCCAGAAGAAATTCGTGTGTAGTTTCGATTAAATTCCCGGACATTTTTTTATGGATTCGATTTAGTTTTCGGCCGATATGCATGAAAATTTAAAAAAAAATGTTGACCACCCTGATGTAAATCCCACCTTTTTTAATTTTTTTTATTAAGTGAAATCAAATAAAATCTGGGTCAAAAAATCATAATTAGCGCCCCAAATTAGTTTTAAATTAAAATTTTAATTGCACTTTTCCACGCGTCTTGAGCGTAGAACTTACGGGGGTGAAATTTAAAAAGTAATTTATAATTTTTATTTAATAGAAAATTGCCAAAAGAAATTTTTGTCTGGATTCGATTAAATTTTGAAAATTTTTTTGTGAATCTGATGAAATTTCCGGACGATATGCATAAAAATTAAAGGAAAAAAATTTGGACCACCCTGATGTAAATCCTACATTTTTAAATTTTTTTTATTGAGTAAAATTAAATGCAATCAGAGTCAAAAAATCATGATTGGCGCCCGAAACTAGTTTCAAATTAAATTTTTATTTATTCTCTGTCACGTGTCTTAAACATGAAAAAACTTACAAAGTAAATATTCAAAAAGTAATTATGAATTTGTTTTCAGCAGCAAATTGCCAAAAGAAATTTGTGTGTGGATTCGATTAAAGTTCCGGCAATTTGTATGTAGATTAGATTAAATTTTTGGAATTTCCATTGTGGATTCGATTCAATTTCCGGCCGATATGCATGAAAATTAAAAAAAAAAAAATGTTGACCACCCTGGTGTAAATCCTACATTTTTGAATTTTTTTTATTGAGTAAAATTAAATGCAATCAGAGTCAAAAAATCATAATTAGCGCCCGAAACTCGTTTTAAATTAAATTTTTATTCATTCTTCTTCACGCCTCTTACACGGGAAAAAACTAATGGGGGTCAAATTAAAAAAATATTTATTTATTTGTAGTCGATAGATAATTGTAAAAAGAAATTTCAAGTTTTAACTTGATTCAGCTAATATTAACAAATCTGAATAAAATTTACAAAAACTTTTTTTGTTTTTAAAAAAAATACGTGTTGAGCCTGCGTCACCTATAAATATAATTAAAAAAAAAAACAAGAAATGGAATAATTTTTGTGAGGATTTGAACCAGTTTCCGGTCGATATGCATAAGAATTCAAGAACAAAAAAATTTTGACCACCCTGATGTAAACTTTTATTTTTTTTATTTTTTTATTGAGTTAAATCAAATACAATCTGGGTTCAATTCAAGAAGAGAAATTGCGCAGTTGCCTCAAGATCAGGTGGAGCTAAACTTCGATAAATTATTCGTGCTGTCGACCAATCGCGAGAAAGGCACGTCGTTGCCGGAAAATGTCGTTGGAAATCCCGTGAGAATTCACTACTCGACATTTTCATTTGAGACCTGATCCGCGAATGAGATAAATCGGCCGCACAGTGACAGAAAGGAGAAGTGTAGGAGAGCTTAAGAGAGCTTAATTCCTAAATAATAAAATTCCCGACAAAAATTTGCCGAATTAAAAATTAACCGAACTGAAAAATTGCCGAACTTAAATAGTTAATTTTTTCCATAATTGTTATTTAATTATTCAAAATGAAAATATCAAATATTATAATAAAGAAATTATTTGTAATGTTCAAAGTTTCTTAAACTATTTTTTGAATTTAAAATAACAGTAACTAGAAAAAATATATTTCTGGATGAAATTTGTTTACAATTATTGTTATTTTTAATTAAAAAAATAATTTTAAAAATTTTAAAGGTTAAAAATAGTGTTTTTGTAAAATTATTTGATTATTGTGTTTTCAGACACAAATAAAATGTATTAAAAAATTATAATTGCTTAAATTCATAAATTTTATAATTTGGGCATTTTCTTGTTCGGGTATTTCACAATTCTGCAATTTTGTGTCAAGAATTTTATTATTTGTCAATTTTCAAATTCGGTGATATTATTAACTGTTCAGAAAATTATAATAAGAAATTTTTCAATTCAATAATCTCATTAGTCAGAAATTTTTTTATTCGGAAATTTTATTATTCGGAAATTTTAATATTGTGAAATTTTTATATTTGTAAATTTTCCAAATCGGTAATATTTTAAACTGTTCTGAACTTTTCTAATTCAGAAATTTTATCATTCGGGAATTTTCCAAATCAGTGATATTATAAACTGTTCTGGAATTTCCCAAATCGGTGATTTTATAAACTGTCTTTGAACTTTTAAATTCAGGAATTTTCCAATTCGAGAATTTAACTTATTCAGCAATTTTATCATTGAGGATTTTATTTTTTAGGAATTTTATTATGCGCGTATTGTAATACTAGGGAATTTATTAATCTCGAATTTTATTATTTTTGGCATTTTCCAATTCGGAATTAAATTATTCTGGAACTTTTCAAATTCGGAAATTTTATTATTTGGAAGTTAGAAATTTCTAAATCGGTGATAGTTTAAACTGTTCTGGAATTTTCCAAATCGCTAATTTTATAAACCGTCTTAGAATGTTTAAATTCGGGAATTTTCCAATTAGGGAATTTATTTATTCAGCAATATTATTATTCAGAATTTTATTATTTAGGAATTTTATATGCAAGAATTTTTATACTTGGGAATTCATTAATTTCAAATTTCATTATTTTTGGCATTTTCCCATTTGGGAATTAAATTATTTGGAAATTTCCCGAACTGGTAATATTATAAACTGTTCTAAACTTTTCCAATTCGGAAATTTTGTTATTCGAGAATTTTATTATTCGGGAATTTTCTAAATCGGTAATATTGTAAACTATTCTGAAATTTTTCAATTCGGTAATTTTATTATTTGAGAATTTTCCAATTCAAAAATTTTATTAATTGGAAATTTTCCAAATCGGTAATATTATATACTGTTCTAAATTTTTCCAATTCGGTAATTTAATTATCAGGAAATTTTTCATTTTGAAAAATTCATTATTTGGAAGTTTTATTATTCGGGAATTTTATTATTGAGGAATTTTCCAGTTTGATAATATTATAAGCTGTTCTGGAATTTTCCAATTCGGGAATTAAATTCTGCGGAAAATTTATTTTTTGAAAATTTTATTATTCGGAAAGTTTCCGAAAGGGTAATATTATAACCTGCTCTAGGGTTTCTAAGTTATTAATATTGTGAACTTTTCTGGAATTTTTCAATTCCTGAATTTCATTAATCGAAAAATCTGTTATTCGGGAATTTCATTACTGGGGAATTTTCCAAATTTTCCAATTCGATAATTTTATTATTCAAGAATTTTCCAATTCGAAAATATTATTAAATGTGAATTTTTCAAATTGGTAACTTTATATACTGTTCTGGACTTTTCAAATTCGGTAATTTCATTATTAGAAAATTTTACAATTTAGAAGTTTTATTATTTGGAAAATTTATTATTCGGGAAATTTATTATCAAGAAATTTTCCAATTCGATGATATCATAAGCTGTTTTAGAATTGCCCAATTCGGGATTTAATTATCCGCAAATTTTCCGAAAAGGTAATATTATGAACTGTTCTGAAGTCTTCCAGATCATTAATATTATAGACTTTTTTGGAATTTTTCAATTTTCGAATTTAAATAATCAAAAATGTTATTATTTAGGAATTTCATTACTGGGGAATTTCCTAAATCGGTAATATTATAAACTGTTATGGAATTTTTCATTTCGGTAATTTTATTGTTTAGGAATTTAATTACTTGCTACTTTAATTGCATTGGAATTTCATTTTCTGGAATTTCTTGTTTTAGAAATTTTATCAGTTGGAAATTTTATTATTTGGGAATTTTATTATTGAGAAATTTTATAAATCGGTAATATTATAAATTGTTATGGAATTTTTCAATTAGGTAGTTATATTATTCGGGAATTTCAATATTTGTGAATTCTATTATTGGAGAATTTCATTATTCGGGGATTTCCCGATTCGGGAATTTATTTTTTTCAAAAATTTTATTATCGGGGAATTTTATTATTTGAGAATTTTATTATATGGTATTTTTACTACTCGGGAATTTATTTATTTGGGAATTATTTATTTCAGGAATTTTCTAAATCAGTAATATTATAAACTATTAAGAAATTTTCCAATTTAGTAATTTCAAATTCAGTAATTTTATAATTTGGGAATTTTAATATTTGTAAATTTTATTATTCTAGATTTTTCAATTCGGGAAAATATTTATTTAAAAATTTTATTATTTGCAAATTTTATTATTTGGGAATTTCATTATTTTGAAATTTTTCGTTTCGGAAATTTTATTACTTGGAAATTTCATTTTTCAAGAATTGTATTATTTGGAAATTTCGTTATTTGAGAATTTTAAAATTCGAAAATTTTTCATAGTTTTATAAATTAAAACATTAATAAAATTTATATTTTCAAGTTAAAAATTAAACTATTTTCTTAAAAATACATTCTTGTTTGGGTTCAAGCATTTATATATTTGATTGAAAATTCAACCGATTCATAGAAAATTGTTTTTTTTAGCTTAAAAATTTAACTATTTGGTAATTTTCTTTGAAAACAGATTATATTTTTGTGTTGAAAATTTAATTGGTTTTTAGAAAATTCTCTTCACTTTGACGATTTAACCATTTTCTCACAAATTTATTTCCATTTAAATTAAATTTTGTTTGTATAAATTAAAAAACTTTTTGTTAAAAATATCTTTCATGATCTTCGTCGTTGAGATTTTACATTTTTTTGTCAGAAATTTGATTACATGGTTGAGATTTTAATTAATTTTTCAAAAATTAATTTTTTGTTGAAAATTCACATTTTAATTTTAAAATTTATGTTTTTGGTTATAAATTGATTTTTTTTTAAGTTTGTCTTTTCTGTTTAAAAATTTAAAATTATAGTTAAAAATTACGATTCTTGTCAAAAATTGATATTTTTCGGTTAAAAATTCAATAGTTATGTTGTTGACAATTTCATTTTCTATGTTAAATATTGAACTGTTTTGTGGAAAATTCTTCTTTTTCTTGCTTTGAAATTGCTCTTTCAGATTAACGATTTAACTGTTTCATTAAAAATTCGTTTTTTGGTAAATTGATTGTTTTTTTATGTATGATTTAAGTTTGCTTTGGTTGAAAATCAATTTTTTTGTTTAAAACTTTATCTGTTTGTTTTTTAAATTAAACTATTTCGTTAAAGATTAATATTTTATATTGTACTATAATTTTTTAACAGCAAATTTAACTAATCCTATTTTGGTTAAAAATTAATTTTTTCAAATTCAAAAATCAAATTTTGAGTTGAAAATTCATCTATTTACGTAGGAAATTATTTTTCTTTGAAAATCGATCTTTTTGGTCAAAAACTTAACTATGTGAATGTAAATTAATTAATTTTGTTAACAGTGGAGTATTAATTCTTACTTTAAATCTTACAAATTTGAGGCGTTTCAAACTGAATTTAATATCCTACCTGCATTAATTTGATGAAAATTTTTTCCCCCCTATTATCCCCCTATTTTGTGAAAAAATTACCTTATTTCTTCTGTTTAAAGAGCATTTTTGCTGTCACATACATCAATCTCTAGTTTAGTTTGTGATATTCATAGAAATTTTAGTCTGGCTCATGACTAATAATATTAGCACATTAGTTTTGGCATTTCAGTAAAGAGCAAATACTCACCACATGTAATACATTCTGCCCTATCGATAATTCATCCCCATGATTCTGGTTCGTCGAGTCTTAATCCTTCTGGAGTCTGCGCTGAATCGGCATGTTCGATCCTCCCCATTTTTGTTCTAGCTAGTCGGCTATTTATACCTTCAGGAATAAATATTTAACCGCCAGACAGAAAAACAATTAGATATTCACCAGAAAAGGGCACAGTTTCCGAAATTTTTTAATTTTTATAAGCACGAATCTAAAAATATGCCACATGCATATTCAGAATGAATCTGCTTCAAATATTTCAGCTCTAACCTTCTTTTAATACTTGGTCTGACAAAACATTAGATTGTACTACTGTTTTTCTGGCTGACCACACATTGGTCCACACTACTTGCTATTATCTCTCACATTTTTCCCTTTCCCTCTACCTATTCCCTTTTACTCCTTATCAAATTCCTTCTTCTTCGATCTGATTCCCAATTATCTGACTATAATCTGACCTGTACTACTTTTAATGCACAGCCTTACTACACACTTATCGTCACTGCTTATTCCCTTCTCTATCTCTGAACTAATCTCATTACTTAACATTGTCTGACTATAGGTTATACTTTCCTTAATCCCTCCCTTATGTGCCAATAGACTTTTTCCTTATTGGTGGACTGTACGTTGATCTGTACTACTAGGAATCACTAGCTACATATTTACTTTCACTAAAAAGTGCATTTTCATTATCTGGCGACAGTCATTTCCACTACTTAGACCGTATGATTAAATACTGACCTTTGCTACTGACTCGCATCTTTTCCTTTTTCCACGCCCTGCACCTGTCTCCTCCTCTACTAATATGTTTTCACCTGATTCCTTATTATTTAACTATACTTTAAACTGTACATTATCTATCTAGATTATTTTTCCATTCAAACTCTCTAACTACTTCCTTTTTAACCTTAACGAAAGTCTGAATATATGGACTTATTTCAGGTACTGGCTCCCTCCCCTTTTTCATGTACAAAAATACTTTCTTAAATTGTCTGATAATGCGTTGATCTATACTACTAGGCACTAATGACTATACATTCACAATTACTACTAGTCCATTCCTATTATTTGTCGACGTTAATTTCTAGCATTTATCCTATCTGACTATACACTGACCTTCGCTACTGACTTGTATCTCTCCCTTTTTTCACCCAATGCGTTTACCATTACTACTAGTCCTTTTTCTATTATCTGGCGACGTTAATTTACAATACGGCTTAGTCTGTCTGACTATACTCTGGCTTCTGCTACTGACTCGTATCTCTCTTTTTCCACCTCCTGCTCCTATCTTCTCCTCTACTTATATTCTTTCACACAATCCCTAATTATGTAACTAAACGTTGACCTGTCCTACTATTTCCCTACCGTCAGACATTACAGTTACCGTTACTACTGACCGACTCTGTCCATAAACTAATCTTTTCAGCTAAAATTATATGACTATAGGTTATTCTTCCATTCTAACCTAACCTCTTACCTTATAATCTGCACTAAAGTCTAAATATGTATATGCACTCACTTTAGGTACTGACTCCCTCCTCTCCATGTACCATATTACTTTTTTCTTATTTTCTGACCATACGTTGATCTATGCTACTAGACATTACAGACTATACATTTACAATTACTACTAGTCCATTCCCAATATTTGTTGACGTTAATTTCTATTATACATATAGTTTTTCTGACTATACACTGACCTTCGCTACTGACTCGCATTTCTCCCTTTTCTGTCTTACCATTACCCTACTGCCTGACTGTACAATTACCGTTACTACTAATTGACTCTCCCTGAACCAATCTTCTTGCCAAAATATGATTTTTTGCAGTTTTTTTTAACGCAGATTGCTTGTAATACATAAAATAATTTTTTGTACTTATAATTAGATGTTTATATAAATTGCTGAATTAATTTATTATTGTTTTTAGCTATTTTTTCTTAGAATAAAGTAGGAAAGTTGCGGTTTTTAAAAAAAATTGTCAACTTTTTGTCCAATTTTTAATTAGAATAAGGTACTACATGATCAGTGTTAACAAATATAATTGTTTAAACAATTTATTATTATAATTAATAATATTATCTTAGAATAATGATAGAAAATTGCAATTTTTTTTAATGTTCCACTTCGTGTCCAATTTTCTTTATACTGAGATAAATAATTAGTTAAAATTAACAAAATCATTTTTTAAACAATTTTTTATTATTTTTATTATACTATATTTAAATAATGTTAGAAAGATGCAGTTTTGTCTGAAATATTTAACCTCTTGTGTACTTCTTACTTAGAGTTTGGTAATAGTTGTTGAAATTTGACAAAAATAATTGTTTCAACAAATTATTATTGTTAAGAACTATCTTTTTTTAAAGAAATGCTAGATTAATGCGTTTTTTGTTGAAAATTTCCACATTTTGTCATTTTTCACTTACCTAGTAAATAAATAATTATTACCAATAAACAGACTTCATTGTTTAAACAATTTATTATTATTTACAATTATTTTTTCTTAGATAATTGATGAAAAGTTGCGTTTTTTTCTACATTTTTTTAACTTTTTGCCAACTTTCTACTTAGTTAATTACTACTTTAAGTTAGGAACAAATATTAAATATCATTATTAATTTGAACAAAAAGACTCTGAGTTACTACTTCAAGAAAAAATGTACATAGTTACATTTTCAGTTTCAAAAATTATTTTTCAAAGAAAAAAAAAATTTTTCAATTAAGTGAGATTTTTCATAATTTTCAATTATTTAAGGGTATTCGAGAATATTCCGAAAATTTTCAAAGTGTTTTTAGGGTATTAACAAAGACTCAAAGAAATTTTCAATAGCTTTAAGGATTTTCAAGCTACTTAAAAAGATTCCAAATAACTCCTAACAGTAGAGTAATTCAAAAGATTCCATGAATTTTAGGGTTTTTTCAAGGGTATTTGCAAAGATTTTGAGGAATTTTTAATAGATTCTAAAGAATTTTTGTTAGATTAAAAAACTGAAAGGAATTTAAATATTTAAGAGGTTTTAAAAGATTCCAGTAGTTTTACATAAATTAAAAAAATTGGAAGAAAACTAAAATATTTGAGGGTATTTTAAAAGATTCCAAAAATTTTAAAGGTGTTTCTTAAGGCATTTACAAACATTCCAAGACATTTTTAATAGAATTTAGGGTTTTTAGCACTTCTAGAAATTTTTAATAAATTTCAATACTTGAAAAATATTTTAAAAGATACCAAGAATTTTGAGGGTGTGTTTTAGGGTATTTACAAAGATTCCAAGAATTTTGAGAATGTTTTTTAGGGTATTTATTAATATTCAAAGAAATTTTTAATAAATTTCAAGGAATTTTTAATAGATTTTAAGATATTAAGGGTACTCAAAAATATTCCAAGAAATTTTAAATAATGAGGTATTTTTAAACATTCCATGAATTTTCTATAGATCAGGAAAATCTAAAGGGATCTCAAAGATTTCAAGTTTTTTTTTCTCCAAGGAATTTTTAATAGGTTTTATTAATTTAAAAGTATTTAAAGAGATTTTAGGATTTTTTAATAAATTAAAAAAGTTGGAAGGGATTTTAATTACTTTAGGGTATTTTGAAAGATTCCAAGGAATTTTTAATAAATTTTAACAATTTAAAAGTAATTTATAAGATTCCAGGAATTTTTAACAGATTTGAAAGGTTGTGAGGTATTTTAATTTTTTAGGGTATTTCACAAGATTCCAAGAATTTCAAGGGTGTTTTTAGGGTATTTCTAAAGATTTAAAGGAATTTTTACTAGATTCAAAAAAATTGGAAGGGATTTAAAATATTTTAAGTAATTTAAAAGATTTTCAAAATTTTAAAGGTCTTTCTTGAAGTATTTACAAACATTCCAAGGAATTTTTTATAGAATTCAGGTTTTTTTAATACTCCCAGAAATAAAAAAAAAAAAATTTCAATACTTTAAAAGTATTTTAAAAGATACCAAGAATTTTGAGGGTGTGTTTAAGGGTATTTATAAAGATTTCAAGAATTTTAAAAATGTTTTTAGAGTATTTATAAAGATTCCTAGAAATTTTTAATAAATTCTAAGGAATTTTTGAAGATTTTAAGATATCGAGGGTACTTAAAAATGTCCCAAGAAATTTTTAATAATCAAGTATTTTAAAACATTCCATGAATTTTCTGTAGATTAGAAAAACCTAAGGGATCCCAAAGGCTTCAAGTTTTTTTATACAACAAGAAATTTTCAATAGGTTCTATTAATTTGAAAGTATTTAAAGAGATTTTAGGAATTTTCAATAGATTACAGAAAATTAGTAGGGATTTCAAATAATTTAGGGTATTTTAAAAAATTCCAAAAATTTAAAAGGTGCTGAGGAATTTTCGATATTTAAAAAGATTGAAGAATATTTTGAAAGCAGAAAAAAGTTATTTAACATGATTCCGAGAAACTTCACCAGTAAAGTATTTTAGAAAATGCCATAACTTTTTAATAGATTAAAAATATTAGATACTATTTACAATATTTTAGGGTATTTTAAAAGATTGCCTGAATTTTTAATAGAATAAAAAAATCGGAAAAGATTTTTAAGTGATTTAAAGAAATTTTAAATAAATAAAAAAAAAATTAGAAGAAATTTCGTATATTTTTTGGTATTTTCAAAGATTTGAAGAATTTCAAGGGTATTTTTAGAGTATCTGAAAGATTCTAAGAAATTTTCAATAAATTAATAAAATTGAAAGGGCTTTAAAATATTTTAGGGTATTTTAACATATCGCAAAAATTTTTGAGGTGGTGTTAGGGTATTTACAAAGATTCCAAGGAATTTTTTATAGATTCTGAAAAATTTAAATATATTTTAAGATTTTCAGATTATTTAAAAAGATTTCGTGAAACTTTCAACAATAAAGTATCTTAAAACATTCAGAGTATTTTTAGAGAATTGTAAAAATTTAAAGTGATTTTTAATATTTTAGGGTATTTTGAAAGATTTCAAGAATTTTCAGGGTGTTTTTCATTGTATGTACAAGGAATTTTAATGAAATTGTAAGGAATTTTAAATGGATTAAAAAAAAAGATTTTAAGAATTTTAAGGGTATTTTTGAGGGTATTCACAAAGATTTCAAAAAAATTTTTAAAGGATTTAAAAAATCGGAAGGGATTACAAATATTTTAGGGTATTTAAAAGATTTTAACAATTTCGAGGGTGTTTTTAGGATATTTAAAAATATTCCGAGGGATTTTTAATATATTCTAAGGAATTTTTAATAGATTTTAAGATGTTAAGGGTATTAATAAAGATCCCATGAATTTTATATAGATTAAAAAAATTAAAAAGGAATATCAATATTTTAAAGTAATTTAAGAGATTTCAAGAACTTCAAGTGCGTTTTTAGGGTATTTACAAAGATTCCAAGGAATTTTTGATAGATTCTGCGATGTTTAGGGTATTTAAAAAGATCCCATAAATTTTTAATAGACCAAAAAAATTGGGCAGGATATTAAATATTTTAGGGTATTTTAAGAGATTTTAAGAATTTTAAGGGCGTTTTAAGGTATTTACAAACATTGCAAGGAATTTTTAATAGATTTAAAGAAATTTTTAAAAGATTAAAAAATTTTGAAAATATTTTAAATATTTTAGGGTATTAAAAAATTCCAAGAATTTTGAGGGTGTTTTTAGGGTATTTATAAAGATTTCAAGGAATATTTTATAGATTTAATTAAATCCTCAATAGATTAAAAAAATTTGAGGGGATTTGAAATATTTTAGGGTATATAAAAAGATTCCAATATTTTTGAGGGCGTTTTTTTAGGGTATTTACAAAAATTCCGAAAAAATTTTAATAGATTCTAAGGAATTTTTTATAGATTAAAAAGAAACTGGAAAGGATTTTAGATATTTTAGGGTACTTCAAAAGATTCCAAGAATTTTGTAGGTGTTTTTATGGCATTTACAACGATTTCAAGGAATTTTTAATAAATTAAAGGAATTTTAAAAAATGTTGAATATTCTAGGTTATTTTTTAAGATTCCAAGATTTTTAAATAGATTGAAAAAATCTAGGGGACATTAAAGATATTAGATTTCTTTTAATACTCCAAGGAATTTTTAATAGATTCTCAAAAATTCCTAATAGATTTGGAAAGCTGAAAGAGATTTTAAAAATCTTAGGGTATTTTAAAAGATTCCAATAATTTTAAGGGTGTTTTGGGGTATATACAAAGATTCCAAAGAATTTTTAATTTATTAAAAAAATTGGAAGGGTTTTTAAATATTTAAGGGTGTTCATAAAAGATTCTAAGAATTTTAAAAGTGTTCTTAGAGTATTCACAAAATATCCAAAGAATTTTTAATAGATTTTAATAACTTAGGAGTATTTTTTTAAAATATTAGTGATTTTCGATAGATTTTAAAAATCGGAGGGAATTCCAAATAATTTAGGGTATTTTAAAAGATTCCGAGGATTTTCAAAGAGTTTTTAGGGTATTTACAAAAATTTTAAGAAGTTTTTAATAGATTCTGAGGAATTTTTAATATTTTTAAACATTTTTAGGTTATTTCAAAAGATTCTTCGAATCTTTAATAGATAAAAAAAAGCTCAAGGGGTTTGAAACATTTAATGATTTGTTTGATACCCTAAGGAATTTTTAATAAATATCTATAATTTGTAAGTATTTCAACAGATTCGACGAATTTTTAGTAGATTTGTGCAATTGGATAAATATTTAAATATTTTGGTGCATTTTGAAATTTTTAAGGTACTAGAAAAGGTTCCGCGAAACTTTTAACAATAAAGTATTTTTAAAGATTCCATGAGTTTTCAATATATAAAGGAAAATCCAAAGGGATTTTCGAATATTTAAGGACTTTTCTTAATACTTCAAGGAATTTTTAGTAGTTTTAAAAATTTTTAAAGTATCTTAGAAGATTCCTGGAATGTTCAATAAGTTAAAAAAATCTGAAAGAATTTTAAATATTTAAGGTTTTTTTTTTTAATCCTCCAAAGAACTTTTAGCCTGAAAATCCAAATTTTCATTTAAAAATAATTACACTTTTAATCTGAAAATATAAATTTTTAGCAAATAATGTGAAAAAATTCAAGTGTTTGGTTGGAAATGAACTTTTTTGGTAGAAATTTACATTTACGGCTTTTAATAAAAATTTATATTTTCGGATTGAAAGTGTAATTATTTTTAATTAAAATTTGTATTTTCAGTTTAAAAGTTCTTTGAAATATTAAAAAAAAAAACTTAAATATTTTTAATTCCTTTAGACATTTTTAACCTATTCAAAATTCCTGAAATCTCTCAAAATATTGAAAAAATATTGAAATCTGTTAAAAATTTCTTTGAAATATTAATAAAAGCCCTTAAATATTCAACATCCCTTTAGAATTTTTTGAATCTATTGAAAACTCATGAAATCTTGAAAAATACTTTATTATTAAAAGTTTCTCGGAATCTTTTTGAATACCCTAAAAAAAATTAAATACCCCAAAATATTCGAATTTCCATCTAGTTGCCTAAATCTACTGAAAATTCGTGGAATCTGTTGAAATACTTTTAAATCATTAAAATCTATTCAAAATCCCTTACAATATTGAACAAATTATAAAATCTATAAAATTCCTTCAGTTTCTTTCAACTAACAAAAATTCCTGGAATCTTTCAAAATTAATTTACAAATCTTCAAAACTATTGAAGATTCCTTAGAATTTATTAAAAATTCCTTGGATTCTTTGTTAATACCCTAAAAACACTTTTAAAATTATTGGAATATTTCAGAATACCCTAAAATATTTAAAATCCCTTTCCATTTTTAAAATCTATTAAAAATTCCATAGAATTTTTTTGAAATGCCCCAAAGTATTTAAAATCCCTTCTAATTTTTTTAATCTATTAAAAATTTCTACAATTTTTAAAAAATACTTTTTAATCAATAAAATCTATAAAAAATTTCTTGGGGTATTACAAAAACCTAAAATTCTTTTCAGTTTTTTTTAAATTTATTAAAAATTCTATGGAATTCATTATAAATTCCTTGGAATCTTTGTAAATACTCTAAATACGCCCTTAAAATTCTTAGAATTCTTTAATCTATTGGAAATTTTTTTAAATCTAATAAATATTCCTTAAAATCTTTGTGAATACCCTAAAAACACCCTTAAAATTCTTAGCATCTTCTACTATACCCTCAAATATTTAAAATCCCTTCAAAATTTTTTAATTTTTCAAAAATTTCTTTAAACATATTAAAAATTCCTTGAAATCTTTGTGAAACCCCTAGAACGCCCTTCAAATTCTTAAAATCTTTTAAAATATCCTAAAATACTTGAATCTCTTTAAATTTTTTTAATCTTAAAAAAATGTCTTGAAATATATTGAAAATTTTCTAAGAGTGTTAAAAAAAACCCTAAAATCTTTAATATCCCTTTAGATTTTTTCAATCTATTCAAAATCCATGGAATTTTTCAAAATACCCTAAAATATTTTCAATCTCTCCCAAGTTTTTCAATCTATTAAAAATTCTTCAGAATACATTAAAATTTTTTTGGAATCTTTAAAAATACCCTGAAATATTTTAATTGCCTTCTAATTGCTTGAATTTTTCGAAAATTCCTGGAAACTTTGAAAAATTTATTAAAATCTTTGTAAATACCCTAAAATATTTGAAATCACTTGCAATTTTTTTAATCTATTGAAAGTTTATGGGATCTTTTTAAATACCTTAAACATCGTAGAATCTATTTGAAATTCCTTGAAATCTTTGTGAATACCCTGAAAACACACTCCAAGTTCTTGAAATCTTTTAAATCACTCTTAAATATTTAAATTACCTTTTAATTTTTTTAATCTATTGAAAATTCATGGGATCTTTTAAAATACCCTTAACATTTTAAAATCTATCGAAAATTCCTGATAATATATTAAAAATTGCTTAGAATATTTTTAAATATCCAAAAAACAACAGCAAAATTCGTTATATCTGTTAAAATACTTTCAAATTTTTGAAATCTATTTGAAATTCCTTGGAGTATTAAGCAAACCATTAAATATATAAAATTCCTTTATCTATTTTCAATCTATTGAAAATTCCTGGAATCTTTTTAAAAAACCTAAAAATCTTGAAAACTATTGAGAATTCCTTAAAATTTATTATAAAATTCCTTGAAATCTTTGTAAATAACCTAAAAACACTTTTGAAATTCTTAGAATATTTTTAAATACCCTAAAATATTTGAAATCCCTTTTAGTTTTTTAAATCTATTAAAAATTTCTGAAATCTTTCAAAATACTTTAAAGTTATTGAAATCTATTAAAAATTCGGTGGGATTTTTGTAAATACTCTGAAAACACTTTTAAAATTCTTGGAATCTTTTAAAATACTTTTCAATAAATTTAATAATATTTAATTTAATATTTTTTCAAATACCCTAAGATTTCTGAAACTCTTTAAGCTTTTTAAAGCTATTAAATTTTTTGTTTCAATTTATTAAAAATTCCTTGGAGTATTAAAAAAAATTTACTATCTCTGAAGTACCCTTAGATTTTTTAAATATATTTAAAAATCTTGAATTATTTCAAAATACCCTAAAATATTTTAAATTTTTTCAAATTTGTTTAACTTTTTGAAAATTCCTTAACTCATATTTGAAATTCCATGGAATCTTTTAAAATACCCTTAAGTATTTAAAATCCCTTCTAATTTTTTTAATCTATTAAAAATTCCTGGAATCTTTATAAAATACTTATTATTAATAAAATTTATTTAAAAAATTTCTTGGAGTATTAGGAAAACCTAAAATCTTTTCAGTTTTGTTTAACTATTAAAAATTCCATGGAATTTCTAAACATTTTTTTTTGGAATCTTTGTAAATACCCTAAAAAGGCCTTTAAAAGTCTTGGAATCTTGTAAAATACCCTAAAATACCCTTAAACGCCCTAAATTCTTTGTGAATACCCTAAAAATACCTTAAGAATTCCTAAAATCTTTTAAAATACCCTAAAATATTAAAAATCACTTCCAATTTTAAAAATTCTTCAAAAATGCTGTGAATGTTTTAAGATACTTTATTGTTAAAAGTTTCTCGGAATCTTTTTAAATAATCTAAAAATCTTAAAATGCATTAAGAATTCCTTAGAATTTTATAAATTACCCTACAATATTTAAAATTCTTTAAATTTTTCACATCTATTGCAGATTCCATTATATATATTAAAAATTTCTTGGAATCTGATCAATACCCTTACATACTTGAAATCCCTTTTAAATTTTTTAAGTGTATTTAAAATTCTTTGCAATCTTAGAAAATACCCTAACATATTTGATATCCCGCCCAATTTTTTTAAATCTATTAAAAATTTTTGGAATCTTATAAATTACTTCTAAATTATCAAAATACATTTAAAATTCCTTAAGGTATAAAATAATATAAAATTTTTGAAATACCTTCCTATTTTTTACATCGTTTGAAAATTTCTTAGAATCTATTAAAAATTCCTTGGAATCTTGAAAAATGCCCTTAAATATTTGAAATCCCTTTTAATTTTTTCGATCCGATTGAAAATTCCTTGGAATCATATTAAATACCTTAAAATATTTGAAATATCTTTCGACTTTTCAAATCTATTAAAGTTCCTGGAATCTTATAAATTACTTCTGGATTATTGAAATATATTAAAAATTTCTTAAAGTATTAAAAAAAAAATTGAAATCTTTCCCAATTTTTCACATCTATTGAAAATTCTTAAAAATCTATTGAAAATTCCTTAGAATTTTATAAAATATCCTAAGATATTTAAAATCCCTCTCAATTTTTTTGGAATCTATTAAAAATTCCTTGTAAGATAAAAAAAAAACTAAAATCTTAGAAATTCCTTCAAATTTTTTTTAACCATTGAAAATAGATGGAATGTTTTAAAATACTTTACTGTCAAATTAATTAATGAAAGAAATTAATTGGCTTCAACACATTGAGACAAACTCCTAGCAAAAGTGACACAAACTTTTTTTTTTATGAAAAACTACTGTTGACTTTAGTTTTAGGTTTTATCTATTTTTTAAAAAATAAATATTATGTCTCTCCATGGCGTTTCCATCGGGTCCAAGCTTTTATGGTTGTATCAACAAAATATTTGGTTAACCCATGACAAATGTTGTGTTAGTAAATTTGGGTTAATTTGACCATAAGTTCGGAAAAAACTTTGAAGCAATCGAGTTTGGTCCGGTTAGAAAAAATTTTCTAGACTTGGCAAACTTTTTTTTTTATCGACAAAATAAATTCAAAGGACTAGTTTCGCGTCATTTTTTCTACTAGAGTAAACTTCACAAGCTTTTCCCCATTTTCCCCTTTTTGAAAGGATTCTTGTTTTTTTTTCTATGATTGAGAAACTTACCACTTTTCCCCTTTTTGTCGCTATTCGAATAAATGGAATTTTTTAAAGATTGCACAAAAATTTCACCAAGATTTTTCAAATTTTGTAGAGATTTTTGGTAGATTTAAAATATTTCACAAAATCTTGAATGATTTTAATAATTTCACAAATGTTACCGAATATTTTGAAAAGATCTCCAAAGATATCGTAAAAATTTTAATGATTTTCTAAAAATATCAAAAATTTCAAATATTTTGCAAAAATTTCGAACTGATAAAAAAGATTTCACAAAGATTCCAAATATTTAAAAAAATTTTAAGTCGATTTCAGAAATGCAGAAAGATTTTAATAATTTCACAAATATTATCAAATATTTCAAAAATATTTAAGATATTTTGCATAGTTTTTTAAAGTTCTGGCAAAGATTTTACAAATATTTTAATTATTTTTCAAGATTTTGCCAAGATTTCAAATATTTCGTATAGATTTAAGATAGATTTCAAAGATTGCAGGAAGCTTTCAATGGTTTCGAAGATTTTAAAGATTCGAAAAAGATTTTAATAATTTTACAAACATTACCAGATGTTTTAAGAATATTCAAAATATTTTGCAAAGATTTACAAAGATTTTTAAAGATTTCAGAAAATTTTTACAATAATCTTAATGATTTCTCAAAAACTTTAAAGATTTCACAAACATTTTGAAGATTTGACAAAGATTTCAAATATTTCGCAAAGATTTTGGATAAGTTCGATAGATTTCAGAAAGACTTCAATGCTTTAAGTTATTTAAAAAATATCACTAAATATTTAAAAAAAATTTTACTTATTTTGAAAACATTTCTAAAGATATTAGAAAGATTTCACAAAGATTTCAATGATTTTCTAAGGATTTTAAAGATTTCAAATATATGACAAGGATTTTAGATAGACTGAAAAAATTTCACAAAGCTTTTAATTGTCTAAAAAAATTTCAAATAGATTTCAAAAATGCAGAAAGATTTTATTAATTTCACAAATATTATCAAATATTTTAAAAATATTTTATAAATTTTGAAAATATTTTCAAAGATATCAGAAAGATTTCCCAAAGATTTCAAAGATTTCAAATATATCACAATAATTTCAGATAGACTAAAAAGATTTCACAAAGATTTAAATGTCTAAAAAAATTTGAAATAGATTCCAAAAATGCAGAAAGATTTTAATAATTTCACAAATATTATCAAATATTTAAAAAATATTTTTAATATTTCAAAAATATTTTAAAATCTTTGAAAATATTTCTAAAGATATCAGAAAAAATTCCTAAAGATTTTAAAGATTTCAAATATATCACCATAATTTCAGATAGACTAAAAAGTTTTTACAAAGCTTTTAAATGTGTAAAAAAATTTGAAATAGATTTCAAAAATGCAGAAATATTCCAATAATTTCCCAAATATTATCAAATATTATGAAAATATTTCAAAAATTTTGAAAATATTTCTAAAGATATCAGAAAAATTTCCCAAAGATTTTAGAGATTTTAAATATATCACAATGATTTCAGATAGACTTACAAGATTTCACAAAGCTTTCAATTATCTAAAAAAAATTTAAATAAATTTTAAAATTCAAAAGTATTTTATTAATTTTACAAATATTATAAAATATTTTAAAAACATTTCATACAATTCAAAAATTTTTTAAATATTTTCGAAAAACATTTCCAAGTATGTAAGATTGATTTTCCAAAAATTTTTTTTTTTTTTTAAATATTTTAAATATTTGGAAAACATTTCTAAAGTTATTAGAAAGATTTCATAAAGATTTTAATGATTTTTCGAGGATTTCAAAAATTTCAAATATTTTAAAATCATTTCCAAAGATAACAGAACAATTTTCCAAAGATTTTAATGATTTTCCAAAGATTTTGAAGATTCCAAATATATCACAACGATTTTAGATAGACTTAAAAGATTTCACAAAGCTCTTAATTATTTAAAAAAAATTTGAATAAATTTCAAGAATGCAGAAAGATTTTATTAATTTTACAAATATTATCCAATATTTTAAAAATATTTCAAATATTTGGAAAACATTTTTAAAGTTAATAGAAAGATTTCATAAAGATTTCAATGATTTTCCGAGGATTTCAAATATTTCAAATATATCACAATGATTTCAGATAAACTCAAAAGATTTTACAAAGCCTTCAATTGCCGAAAAAATTGCAAATAGATTTCAAAATTGCAGAAAGAATTTAATAATTTTACAAATATTAACAAAATTAAAAAAATATTTTAAATATTTAAAAAACATTTTTAATATTCAGAAAATATGTGAAATATTTTGAAAACATTTTCAAAGATATCAGAAAGATTTCCCAAAGATTCCTATTATTTTTCAAGGATTTTAATGATTTTAAATATATTACAATGATTTTTAATAGACTTCAAAAATTTCGCAAAGCTTTTGATAATCTTAAAGCAATTCAAATAGATTTTAAAAATGCGAAAAGATTTTAATAATTTCACGGATATAATCAAATATTTGACAAAGATTTGCTAAGATTTCACAAAGTTTTTACAAATATTTCAATAATAATCTAAGAAAATTCAGAGATTTCACAAAGATTTCAAATAGACTTAAAAGATTTCACCAAGCTTTCAATTATTTAAGAAAATTTTAGAAAGATTTTTTGAACGCAAAAAGATTTCAATAATTTTA
The DNA here is from genome assembly GCA_032357855.1 of Amphibolips quercusostensackenii. Lineage (NCBI taxonomy): Eukaryota > Metazoa > Arthropoda > Insecta > Hymenoptera > Cynipidae > Amphibolips > Amphibolips quercusostensackenii. Next base: position 2,926,868 of record JAUELO010000020.1, read on the forward strand.
CAAGTATTAAAAAATATTTCAAAAATATTGAAAATATATCGCGAAAGCTTCCTAAAGATTTCAGAAAAATTTAACAAATATTACTAAATATTTCAAATATATCAAAAAGACTACAATGATTTTTCAAAGATGTCAAATATTTGACAAAGATTTCATTAATTTTACAAATATTATCAGATGTTTAAAATTTTTTAAAAATATTTTGCAAAGATTTTTGAAGATTTCACAACAATTTTACAAAGCTTTCAAATTTTTTTTAAGGATTTCAAAGATTTGTAATATTTCACAAAGATTTTAGATAGACTTGAAAGATTTTAGAAAGCTTTCAATCATCAACAAAGTTTTAAATTAATTTTTCGAATTTAAAAAGATTTCGATAATGTCACAAATATTATTAAAAATTTTTTAAAATATTAAAAATATTTCGCTAAGATTTTCAAATATTTAAAAAAGATTTCACAAATATTTGATTGATTTCTCAAAGCTTTCACAAAGATTTCAACAATTTCAAAAATGTTACCAAATATTTAAAAAATATAAAAAATTGTTCGCAAAATTTAACAAAATTTTCAGAAAGTTCACAACCATTTTCCAATAATTTCAAAGATTTAAAGATTTGACAAAGATTTCAATGATTTGACAAATATCAGATATTTCAAAAATATTTCCAAAATTTAATTTTTTGATAAACACCTCTTTTTTTTCAAAGATTTTTCTTTGAAATTCACACTATTTAGTTTAAAATTTATTATCTTGGATTGACAGTTCATTTATCTAATTGAAAATTCAAGTATTCCATTAAAAAATTATTTATTTTGTTTCTTGATTAAAAAATAATTTTTTTGTCAAACATTCAACTGTCTTCTCAAAAATGCTTTTTTGACTTCGAAGCTGGACTGCTTGAATAAAAAATAACTTTTTTGTTGAAAAATATTATTATTTTTGGTCTTAAAATTCAACTGTCTTGTAAAAAAAATTTTAATTAAAAAAATCATCAATTTTGTGAAAAGTTAAACTATTTCGTTAAATATTAATCATTTTGTTGAAAATTCGATTATTTTGTAGAAAATTTGTATAATTACTTAAAGTTAACGAAATTAATTGTTGAAATAATTTTGCTTTTTTTCTTAAATCTTTAGTTTTAGTTCTACTTTTTAGTTATAAACAAATAATAAGTGAACCTTAACAAGAATAGCTTTCTAAATAGTATTGTATATTTTTAAGTGAATTATTTTTATTTTTCACCAATGTTAATAAAAAATTAATTTACACAAGAAAACAAAGGAAATATCATGAACAATAATAGTAAATTCTTCAAATAATTATTTTTATTAACTGGAATTATTAATTATTAGATTAAAACGGTTAAGCGTTTTTCACAATTTAAGAAAGAGGCAAAAAAAAATCTAATCACTATTTTTTTGTTTGTTATAGGTAAGTTCACAGTGGAATAAAATTACAGAAAAAAATTATTAACCAGAGATTGGTAAGTCCTGCACAAAAAATTAATTAATAAATATAAATAAACTCAAGAATAAAACATATCCCCACTACTGCCACACTATACTTTATATGCCTTCCCCCTCTTTATTCGCGTTTTCCTTTTGTGCAGCGATTCAAAATTGCTTGAAAGATTACTCTTCGATATCCCCACTACTGCAACACAATACTTTATATGCTTTTTCTCTCTATTCGCATCCTTTTTTTCTGCGTCGATTCGATATCGCTCTAAAGGCTACTTTCAGGTATCCCCACTACCGCAACACTATACCTTGTATACCTTTTGTCACTATACGCAACTCCCTTTTGTGCGGCAATCAACTATAATTGAAAAATTTATCTTCAAATAAAATTTTTTCAATTATTGTTATTTCAAATTCAAACAATAATCATTCAAGTTTTAAACATGAAAAATAATTTTTTTTAGAAAAGTTTAAAGTTTCAACAATTGCTGTCTGAATTTAAAATATTGATATTTGAAAAAAATTTTATCCAGAAATATATTTTTCTGAGTGATTGTTATTTCAAATTTGAAAAATAATTTCAGGAACATCAAACATTAAAAATACTTGATTATTGTGTTTTCAATTAGTGAATCAAATCTATAAAAATATTTCTTTATTGTTAAATTTGGAAAATTTTTAGTTCAGATATTACATAATTCGAAAATTTTTTATCGGGAATTGTATTATTTGGAAATTTTTATATTCGAGAATAATAAAACTCGGGAATGGGAGGACTGAATTTCCCGAAAAATGAAGTTCCTGACAAAATTGTTAAATTATAAAATGTCCTATCTAAAAAATCAATTAATTGAAAGATTTAAAATTGTTTTATTTTCATAATTAGTCAAATTATTATAATTATAATTATATCAAAATAATTTTTTTAATATAAAAAAATTGTTTAATTTTTTGTATTCGGTAATTTTTTAGTTTGGATACTTTATAATTCGGCAATTTTCTGTCAAAAATATTGTTATAGGCGGGCAGCCTTAAATTGAGAACCATTGGTAAAGCGTCGGAAGACACTCATGTTTCAAAAAAGAACTTGAGTGGAAAATTTCTAAACGCTTTCTTGATGGTATTTACAACAAGCTTTTTTTCACCCAAGACATGACTCACTGAACGGTCCAATTGTTCGAGTCACGTACCGCGCCAGTCTGGCAGCTAGCCGACGAGAAATTTACAGACACGTAGGGACGCGCCGACTCATTACGAAATGATCACGTTGGCCCAGGTTCTGAAATCTTCCTCCAGCGGATCTCAAACATAGTGATTTGTCTGCCCTTTATATTCCCGATCTGATCTTCGAATCAGATTGTTTCTTTTCATTTTTTTGTATGGTGAAGATGCCAGTATGAAATTTATGACTCTGATTAATAATTTAAATTTAACCCGAGTTTCTAGTTTCTTTTGAATCATTTATATTATTATTATATTTTTACGCCCTGAGTAGATGATTTTATTTTCTTAATTGCATTTAACTTATTCTGCGAGTCAAATAACTATAAATCAAGTTTTTATTTTACATTCAGTTTTCAAGAGCGCGTTTTTGATTTGAATTAATTCATTTCTTGTATAAATTCTGAAAAAAAACTTATGCTTATAATTGTAAATATTTATAAATAATTAGAAATTCACCTTTATGCATTATCCGTTAATTTATTGATTTTATATTTGAAAAGTAAATTTTCTACAGTTATTTTTTTACGACTCTGTAATCTTGAGATGTCCAAAATGCGACTCCATTGATTTTAATGTGAAATTTCAGTAAGAACTATTTCTAATCTTAAGTTTAAAATATAAAATTTTTATTAAAATTGTGTTAAAATGACGCGTGACACTCGAGGTTGGAAGAAGGCAGGACGGAACGCAGTGTCCCCACCGCTCCGTTGCGACTTCATTGCCTGAGTCTGGGCCAATTAGCAGGCCAGCAGCCGCTCCCTCCTTCACTCGAGCTCTAGCGTCGTCAGCACATAAATAGCAGGGCCCGCTGTAGTTTGGACAAATGGCTTACGCATCGCCTACCACTTGGTAACTACTACAGCTGGGTCCTGCCACTGTAGCACCTAGCAATAAAACCCTAAGCTTAAGGAAATTCAAGACTTCTCTCTCTCATGCCACCATATACTCATTTTTCACTCTCTCACTCTCTCTCTCTCTCTCTCATTGCTCCCTCTTTTACTTATTTTCCGTTTTCGGGCTGTTGGGTGTGTCCCTTCGGGGATCTCTGATAGCCTGCTTCGCTATTCTCTCTTTCTCTCTTTGCTACCCTCTCTCTCATTTATGTTTTTCGGGCTGTTGGGTTTGTCCCTTTGGGGATCTTCGATAGCTTGCGTCGCTGTTGTCTCTCTCTTTTTGTTCGTCTCTCC
>JAUELO010000020.1:2943585-2961245 GCA_032357855.1 Amphibolips quercusostensackenii
CTATTTGTCAGACATTTGGCATACCCGCTGTAGCGACAAGGCACTGGGTTAGACCCACAGTTACCTCGTGCTATTTTTTTCCAAAAAAACTGATAGCGTTATATCTGCTATCAAGCAATTCTTAATCTTTCCGCAAGACAGCGGGCATACCAGCTGTCAACATAAGGCACGGTGCGAAACCCGTCGCTACCTTTTTCTGCTTCCTTATCAGAAAACCAATCTGGCATACTTGCTATCCAACAACTGTTTATCCTTCTGTTACACAGCGGGCTTACCTGCTGTCGCGATTAGGCAAAGAAAAAACCCCGTAGCTGCTTTCCCCTTCTTCCTATTTAGAAAACTGATAACAGCATACTCGCTATCACAAAACTGTCTATCCTTCCTTCAGACAGTGGGTATACCTGCTGGCGCGACAACGCAGGGTGCAAAACCCGGCGCTACTGTTTCCTGCTTCCTCCTCAGAAAACTTATCGGGTATACCTGCAATCCAGCAACTGTTCATCCTTTCGTCAGACAGCAGACATACTTGCTGTCTTGACGAGGCACGGTGCGAAACCCAGCGCTACCTTCTCCTGCTTCCTCCTCAGAAAACGAATCGGGTATACCTGCTATTAAACAACTGTTCATCCTTTCGTCAGACAGCAGGCATACTTGCTGTCGCGACAAGGCACGGTGCGAAACCCAGCGCTACCGTTTCCTGCTTCCTCCTCAGAAAACTTAGTAGGAATACCTGCTATCCAACAACTGTTTATCTTTTTGTCAGACAGCAGGGATACCTGCTGTCGCGACATGGTACGGTGCAAAATCCGGCACTACCTTTTTTTGCTTTCTCCTCAAAAAACTGAACTAGCATACCTGCTATCAAACAACTGTTCACCCTTTCGTCAGACAGTAAGCATACCTGCTGTAGTGATAAGGCATAGGAAAAAACCCAGCGCTACTTTCTCCTTTATTCTCTTCACAAACCGATAGCTAAATACTTGCTATCAAACAACTGTCGATCCTTGCATCAGACAGTGGGCATTTCTGCTGTCGCGACTAGGCACTGGGTAAAACTCGGCGCCACCTTATCATACTTCCTCCCAAGCACTGATATTGGCACACCTGCTATTAAACAACTGTCGATCCTTCCATCAGACAGTGCGCATACCTGCTGTCGTGACAGAAGACAAGGAAAACTTCAGCTCTACCTTCTCTTGCTTTGCTCTTAAAAAACTGATAGTGGACATAACTGCTATCGAACCGTTCATCCTTTTGTAAGACAGCAGGTATACCTGATATTGGGACAAGGCGTAGTGCAAAACCCGGCGCTATCTTCTTATGCTTCCTCTTCAGTTAATTAATCTGGCGTACCTGCTGTTTAACAGCTGTTTACCCTTTCGTCAGACAGCAGGAATACTAGCTCTCGTTACAAGGCACGGGGCGAAACCCAGTGCTACCTTCTCCTGCTTCCTCCTCAGAAAACTATTTCTGGCATAACTGCTATTCGACAACTGTTTATCCTTCCATCAGATGGCGGGCAGACCTGCTGTTGCGATAAGGCAAAGCAAAAAAACAGTGCCACTTTTTTCATCATTCTTTACAAAATCGATAGCGGCATACTTGCTATCAAACAACTATTGATTCTTTCACCAGACAGGGGGCATACCTGCTGTCGCGTCAAGGGACAAGTGTCAAACTCGGGGCACCTTATTATGCTTTCTCTTAAGAACTGTTAGCGACATGCATGCTATCGAACAACTGTCCTGCCTTTCCTCAGACAGACGGAATACCTGCTGTCGCAACAAGGCACGGGGTCAAACTCTGCGCCACCTTATTATGCTTTCTCTCAAACCACTGATAGCAGCATACCTGCTATGATACAACTCTTTATCCTTCCGCCAGACGGCGGGCATACCTGCTGTCGCGATGAGGCACAGGGACAAACCTGGCACCGCCTTCTTCTCCATTCTCTCTAAAAACCGATTTGGACATACTTGCTATCAAACAACTGTCGATCCTTTCATCAGACAGTAGACATACCTGCTGTCGCGACAGGGCACTAGAAAAAACTCGGCGCCACCTTATCATGCTTCTTCCCAAGCACTGATAATGGCATACCTGATATCAAACAACTGTCCATCCTTACATCAGACAGTGGGCATACCTGCTGTTGCGACATGGCATGGGGCAAAACTCGACTCGACCTTCTCCTGATTCTAACTAAAAACTAATGGCAGCATACTTGCTATCAGACAACTGTCCATCCTTTCATCAGCCAGTAGGCATACTAGCTGTCGCGACAAGGCACTGGGTGAAACTTGGCACCACCTTATCATGCTTTCTCTTAAGCACTGATATCGACATACCTGCTATTGAACAACTGTCATTCCTTCCATCAGATAGTGGGCATACCAGCTGTCGCGGGAAGGGACGGGTCAAAACTCGACGCTATCTTCCTCTGCTTCCTCCCAAGAACTGATAGAAACTCAGCTGTTATTTAACAACTGCTTATGCTTCCATCAGACAGTGGGCATACCTGTTGTTGCGAAAAGGCACGAGGTGAAATCTGGCGCCACCTTATGTCGTAAAAAAATCCGATATTGGTCATTTATATCTTTAGTTTGAAATTGAATTGTTTTAATGAAAATTGAACTGCTTACATTAATTTTTTTTATCACAAATCAATTTCTTGGTTGTTAATTTAACTTTTTGGATCAAAATTGAACTCTTTTGTGAGAAATTTTTCTTTTCCTCCTGATAATTCAACAGTTTGGAAGAAAATTAAACTATTTTGAAGAAACTTCAACTGTTTATCAAAAACTTGTTTCTTTCCTATCAAAAGTTAATTTTTTCAATAAAAATATAACTATTCGATACGTGGCTAAAATTTGATTTTTTTTTAAATTAAAAAATACAACTGTTTGATTAAAAGTTATCCAGTTTGTTAAAAATTCTCCTTTTTTTGTAGAAAATTAATCTTCTTGATAAAAATTTTAACTAGTTGGTTGGAAATTAATACATTTTGTTGAAAATTCGTCTTCTTTGATGAAAAATAATTTTTGCTCAAAAATGATCGAGTTTGTTAAAAATTCTCCTCTTTTGTAGAAAATTAATCTTCTTGATTAAAATTTTAACTTGTTGGTTAAAAATTTATACATTTTGCTAAAAATTCGTTTTCTTTGATAAAAAATAATTTTTTTATTTATCAAAAATGCTACTATTTGGTTAAAAAATAATCTGTGTTAGTTAAAGATTCAAGTATTTTCTCAAAAATTCAATTTTTCAAAATAAATTCAATTGGTTTTAATTTAAAATAATAATTTTTTAAATTGAAATATTACCTATTTTAATTTTTGTTGAAAATTCATGTTCTTAACCTGCAATTTAAACTTTTCGGTTAAAAGTTAAACTAATTCATTAAAAATTAATTTTTTAAATTGAGAATTAAAAATTTTATTCAAAAATCCATCTCTTGGGTAAAAAAAAAGTCTCAATAAAAAAGGTAAACGCTGCATGTCAAGTACACATCTCACTGCCTGAAGTACCTTTTCATGATGGTATAAGGATCGGCAACTTCAAGTCTGTATAGGGGACACTTTATTTATTGATCTTTTGTAAAATACCTTTTTCTTTGTCTTGCTTCAAAATAAAGAAAGATGATATCTCATTCTAGTACTAGAGGATATTTCAAGTACCATCATCGTCGAGTAGTAGATCAACATTTTTACAAGGGTAGGGGCAACCTTTCTACAGTGGATAATGCTACAGTGGATAATCATCAATTAAAAATAATATTATACGCAAAATGATTATTTTAATTTAATTTATAGTTAAGGCACTATGCGCATTCATAAATTTAAATTAATATTCATTACTTTTCATTTATTTGTGTTCCTGATTAATAATTATATAAATATCTCGAAAATGCATTGTGGAATTTTGATAAAAAATGTTGGAAAATATTCAAAACATAAAATTTCGAGAAAAAAACAATTTGGGAAATTTGGAAAATAATATAAAAATTTTGAAAACAAAATTTGGGACGTTTAAAAAAAATTAGGAAATCTCGATAAAAAATCCAGACATTAAAAAAAGTAAAAATGTGAAAATTCGAGAAATTTAGAAATAACGGAAAACAATTACAAACAATCAGGAAAATTCAACAAAAAATGATGAAAATTTTGAAAAAATTTATAAGATTTAAAAAAAATAAAAATGTATAATTTTCTATGTTAGATTAAATTTTGAAATGTTCTAGTTTTTTTTAATATCTCGAAAATGGATTACAAAAATAGGGAAAAACGGGAAATTCTAAAAATATTTAGAAAAATTGAAAAAAGTCAGGAAAATTTTTGGAAAACGGGCAATTTTGGTAAAATTAAAATTAAAATAAAATAAAAATTAATTTAATAATAATAATATCTGGAAAACGCACTATGGGATTTTGATAAGAAATGTTGGACAATCTTCAAAACATTAAATTTCGGAAAATAACAAAATTTTTGGAAAGTTGGAAAAAATTATGGGAATTTTAAAGACAAAATTTGAGACATTTAGGAAAAATATGTTTAATGAATTAAAAAAAAAATCCAAAAAAATCAGAAAATAAAAAAGGAAGATTTTGCACAATCTAAAAATGTAAGAATTTGAAAAATGTTACAGAAACTTGGGGAACTTTAAAAAATTTCAGTACATAAAAAAAAATCGCGAAATTTTGAACAACTTCGTGAGATACAAAAAAAAATTAATTCGTAAAATTAAAAAAAATTCTAAAATTTTTTTTTTAAATGTCGTAAAAATTGAAATTTGAAACGATTTTTTTGTAAAAATTGCGTGAATTTGCGCCAAAGAAATTATCAGCTTACCCTACAAAACAATGAAAGAAGTTAAAAATATAAATTTTAGGCAAGTTTTCAAAAAGTTTGGAAATTTCAGGAAAACGGTCAATTTTTTTAAAAACCAAAAATTTTGGAAAAAATTTAGAAAATTAAAAATAAAATCCGGAAATTTTGAAAAAATCGGAAAATTTAAAGAAAAAAAATTTGGAAAAACAAGAAATTCTGTAAAAATTGTTGGAAATTGATAAAATCGGGAAATAAAAAAAAAATTGTGTGGAATTTTGGAAAAATGAAAAATTTTTAAAAGAATTTTGGGAAGGACGGTAACTTTGGTAAACAGCAAGTTTCAAAAAATTTTGGGAAATTAAAAAATTCGGAAATTGGAAAAAAATTGGAAAATTTAAAAAAAAATGAAAAATTTTCAAAAAAAAATCGGTAAATTTGGGAAACGGGGAATTTTGGAAAATCGGGAAATTTCGAATTGGAAAAAAACTAATTTTAAGTTCATGAGGTAGAGATAGGAGATGAGGGGACATTTTATTTATTGAGCTACAGTCAATAATGCTACAGTGGATAATCGATAATTGAAAATGATAATATACGCAAAATAATTATTTTAATCAATAAATAGTTAAGATTTTAGTAATTTTAGACAAACAAAAAATTTTGAAAATCTAGAAATTTTTGAAAAAATTCATCACGGAAATTCAAATACCAAAAATTGGGTCAGAAAAAAAATTTTGGAAAGTTTTACACGTCGAAAATTCGTGAAATTTATCAAGGAGATTCGGAAAATAGTGAAAAAAAGGAAAATTGTGATAACACGGAAAATTTTGGAAAAATTCGGCACATTAAAATTAAACTCGTCAAATTAAAAAAAAAAAAAAATAAATTTGAATGAAAAAATACAAAACTGAGAAAACGGGATATTCTGAAAATATTCAGAAAATGTTGAAAAAAATTAGAAAATTAGAGAAAAAAGAAAATTCGAAAAATTGTAGGAAAACGGAAAATTGTATATAACTATAATTTTTTTTAATCAGGAAATATTGGAAGAACAAGCAATTTCGGTACAAAAAAATTAATTCTAGAATTAATTTTATAATAATATCTAGAAAACGTACTGTGGAATTTTTATAAGAAATGTTGAAAAATCTTCAAAACATTAAATTTCGGAATATAAAAAATTTTTCGGAAAGCTAAAAATAATTATGAGAATTCAAAAAATGAAATTCCGGACATTTGGGAAAAAATTTTTTAATGAATTTCAAAAAAAATTGAAAAATAAAAAAGGAAGATTTTGCAAAACATAAAAAAGTAAAAATTCGAAAAATGTTACAGAAACTCGGGAAGCTTAAAAAAATTTCAGTAAATTAAAAAAAAACGAGAAATTTTGATCAACTTTGTGAGATTAAAAAAATTCAATTTGCAAAATTAAAAAAAAAATTCTAAAAATTTTTTTTAAATGTCAAAAAAATTGAAATTTGAAACGACTTTTTCCTGAAAATTGCGACAAAAAAAAAATTGCGTGAATTTTCGACGAAGAAAATTCCGGTCAACTCTACAAAAAAAAAAGAAGAAGTTGAAAATATAAATTTCAGGCAAGTTTTTAAAAAGTTTTGAAATTTCGGGAAAACGGTCAATTTTCATGAAAACAAAAAATTTTGGGAAAAACTTAAAAAACTAAAAATAAAATTCGTAAATAAAAAAAAATCAGGAAATTTGAAGAAACAAAATTTGGAAAAAACGAGAAATTCTGTGAAAAGTGTGAGAAATTGATAAAATCGGGAAATAAAAAAAAAATTGTGGAGAATTCTAGTAAAATGGAAAATTTTTGGAAGAATTTTGGGAAGGACGGTAAATTTTGGAAACACAGCAAATCTGGAAAAATTTAGAAAATTTGGAAATGAGAAGAAAAAAAAACAAAATTTGAGGAATTTTGAAAAAATTAAAAATTTGCGAAAAAATCGGTGAATTTGGAAAACGGAGAATTTTGGAAAATCGGGAAATTTCGAATAGAGGACATAATAGGCTTGTTTCAGAAAAAAACTAATTTTAAGTTCATAAATTAGAGATGGGAGATAAGGGGACACTTTATTTATTGAGCTACAGTCGATAATGCTACAATGGATAATCAATAATTAAAAATAATAATATACTCAAAATAATTATTTTAATAAATTAATTAAGACAATATAGAGTTCATAAATAAAGAATAATATTAATCACTTTTTTATTTGTGCTTTTAATTAATAATTATTCATTGTAGGTTGCATTATCCACTGTAGAATGTTTCCCCCTTAGGGCGCCAAATGTTGGCTGATCGATAAGAGAGATGAAGGTTTCAGCTGCCCGGAAGCATTAAACAAACATTTCAGAACTAAAATTTCTCTCCGGAATTGAAAGCAAATATGTCTTTTTTATTTTCATTTGAATTTGAATTCAATATTTGTTTAAATAACTTTCAAGTACTTTTACCTTCTATTAAAAATTTCAACCAATTGTTAACTAAAAAATTTCCATCAGCAATAACGTAGTTTTCATATTAGAAGAGAAAAATAATTTTTAGTTTAAAATAAAGATTTGAAACAACTATTTATTTTTTAAAAGTTTTTGAAGACTTCAATTCGGGATAAAATTTTTAAAGAAATTTTTTTATTTGAAAGGATTTAACAAAATATTTGGAAAAATTCGACTCGAATTTAAAATTTTCTCAAGAATCTCAAGAAGGTTTCGGTTTTCTGTTAAAACCTTTTAAATTTCTTAAAAATCTTATAAATTTTCTTGAAGTCTTTGAACTTCTACAATTTGTTTTAAAAATAAGAAAATCTTTTCAAGTTTAAAATCAATTTAGAATCTTCTTCTGAAAAATTAAAAACATTTTATTTTCTGCTTCAAAATCATAAACAATATTTTTTGGAAATTTAGGAAATCATTTAAAATGTCTAAAAATATTTTTCAATTTACACTAAAAATTTATTCTTTTAAAATTCTTAAAAGCTTGTTTTTTCAAAATCTTTAAAATGTTACATTTCCAAAACCAAGTTTGCCTTCAAATCTCACGGATTATTTTTTGATAATTTTTTTTAACTTTTGAAATATTATGAAATATTTTTCAAATTTCGCTTAAAATTAATTTTGAAAAAGTCATTTGAATTTTTTTCTTGAATTTGAAGAAAATTTTTGTTTGCTTCATATATTATAAAATTCCTAAATATCATTTAAACTGAGTCGAATTTTTTTTTAATTTTGAAAAAATTACTTTATTTAGAGTATTTTCAGGATTCTAAAAAAAACTTTGCTATTCTCTTGAAACTTTTCAAAATTATTGAAAAGCTTTCCACTTAAAAGAAATTTGTTTATTCTCACCTAATTATAATTTTCTGGGAATCTCTTCAAGTTTTGAATTATTTTTCAATATTTTTAAAACTTTTATATATGATTTATGGCACTTGATTTTTTCTACATTTTTTTATCTTAAAAAATAAAAATTTTTACTTTAAAATCTTCAACACTCTTTTTCGAAAATTCAGGAAATCATTTGAAACGTTTTGAAATATTTTTTGATTTTTTTTTTAAATTCAAAACATTTAAAAAATGTTTAAAAATATTTTCAAATCTTCTTCAAAATGCGGATGAAATTAAATTAAAAAAAAAATCATTTTAAATTTTTTCCTAAAGTTAATTTTTTAAATAAAACATAATTCAATATTTCTCATAATTCTGTCCAAATTTTTTTGTATTATCTTGAAAACTTTCAGATTCTTAAAAAACTTTTTTTTTAATATCATAAAAAAATCTATACTTTGTTTTATAATTTGTTGAAATCTTGTTAAGGTTAAAATTATTTTTGACAACAATGTGTGTTAGATGTCGTGAGATCCTAAAAAAAATTAGTTTTTAAAATAATTATTATTTTCATTAAAAAAAAATTATTGTCATTTTTCACGTGTGGAGATAAATAATAAAATTGATCGAAAATACCAATCTAGGGCAAGAGGATGAGTATGTATAATAATCCTTATTCGGATTATTCATTATTTACAGCTTTTCGCGAGTCTTTATTTTAAGAATTTATTGGTTTTCTGTCTAACCTATTTTAGCTTTTCATTTCAAGCTTCCTTAATATTTTTTTCAGCATGAGAAATATTTAAAATAAAACATTTCAGCCCCTGAGAAACGATGAATACCAGGCATTTTGTTGCTAATAACTCTTTTTATTTATAATTTTTTTTCTTTTTGAAGAGAAATTTCCTTTGGGGCAGGCGTGAATTAAAAAAAAACTCAAAACGCACGGCCAAACGACCGCATGGCCACAAGACCGCATGGCCACAAGACCGCATAGCCTAAAGACCGCACGGCCACCAGGCTACACGGACATAAGACCGCACGATACATGTCGTGCAATTTAGTGTAAAACTGTGCGAAATTGTGAATAAAATGTTGTTAAATAATAATCTGAACAATAGTGATAATCTAAAAAATAATACTATTATGATTTTCAAATTAAAATCCCAAATTTTCTATCAAAAACTTCTAAATCGTAAACCTTATCTGCAAATTTCTTTTAAAACAAAATTTTGCTTAAAATTACCAAATTCTAGTAAAAAAGCTTTAACAGATCTCAAATTATTCCAAACTGGTAAATCTTATTTGAGATCTATATCGATATATAAGTGAAAAATTTTTGCTTTACTTACACTTGTACAAACAATTTTTAATTGTTTAAAAACAAAACTAAAACACGTAGATTGTTTAAAAATTTGCTATCTTTGAAATCTAATATTTTTTTCTTTGAAATACCTATTTCCGGTTTGAAACGTTAACATAACCTAAAATTGTTGAAAATTGGGAATCTTGATGATGATTTTGTTTAAAAATGCTAACTTTGCCTTTCACCTCTTTTCCAACTTTTTCCTTGTCTAGTTCTCCCCCTCTTCATTTTTTCTGACTTTTTCTCTAACTTTCTCTACTTCCCCTCCCTTCATTTTCCTTTATTTCTCACCACTTTCCCTACTTTCCCTTCCGTGACTTCCCCTACTTTCCTTTTCCTAATTTCCCCTATTTTTCTTTCCTTTATTTTCCTTATTCATCCTCCCTTTGTGAGTTGTGAGCTGTGATTTGTAAGTTGTGAGTTTCCCTCACTTCCTCTTCTTGGAAAAATAAAATAATTTTCATTAAAACGTGACGAATAAATTTGTACAGAGCGTTTTAAGGAAACATAAGAGGCGATAGGAAGAAATGATAGAGAAAAAAGGTCAAGTAGGGCAAAGGAATGTAGGTGAGGAAAAGGAGACGATGGCAGAAGAAAAAAAGAATTAGGGAAAGACGTTATGAAGTGGAGTGGGAGTAGGTAAAGAGCGTGGTTAAAAGGAAGTGCAGGAAACACGTAAGAGGATTGGCAGTAATAAATGGGAGGCAGAACGGGTGGAGGAGAGAAAATCCGTGGAGGTAGAGCAGGGGAGGAAGAAGGAGTAGGAGTACGGTGCTAGGAGAGGGAGTAAGGGCCGGCAGTAAGGATGGTACTTAGTTTGGGAGTAGGGATAGGGTGTCAGGGAGAGGTGAGAAGATAAGATGAAAATAGTAGAGGTTAAGTAAACGAAGGGAAAGTATTAGAAAAGAGGAGAGTAGGAGAAACAAGCGAGGAGAGAAAGAAGTGGTCGAAATATAAAAGGCAATAGAAAGTTAAGGCAGAGAGGAGAGATTAGGTAGGGCAGAGGAAAATGGGTGAGGGAAAGTAGCCGATGGAAAGAGAAAAAAGAATTAGAGAGAAAAGTAATGAAGTGGAGTGGTAGTAGGTGAATAAGGCAGGTGAGGAGAAGTGTAGGGGAGGTGGAGGAAACAGGTAGGGGATATGCAGCATTAAGTGAGAGGGAGGGACAAATAGGGGCGAGGAAGTCTGTAGAGGTAGAGTAGGGGAGATAAAAAGAAATATAAAAATGGTGGTAGGCTGGGAAATAGAAGAGGGGAAGTAACGCAAGGGAAAGTATAAGAGAAGTGTGTAGCAGAAAAATAGGCAAGGATAGGGAGGAGTGGAGGCAATATGTAAGGCGATAGGAAGTAACAGTAGAGTGCAGAGATCGGGTAGGCAAAGGAATATGTGTGAGGGAAAGTAGGCAAGGGAAGGAGAAGTATGAGAAGGGCAGTAGGAAAACAAGTAGGGGTGCTATTAATGATGGTGATTTAGGGAAGGAATTACCGGTCGATAGGATGAGTAGGAAGTAGTGAAGGGGGAGTATGAGAAGAAAGGGAAGAATAATAAGTGGGCCGTGTATTAGGAAGGGTGAGAAAGTGATGGGCTAAGTAGAGAGTAGGAAAAATAGGCGAGAAGAGGTTAAAGTAGAAGAAATATGAAAGGCGATATGAATTAATGGCAGAGAGGAGAAGTCAGGTAGAGCAGAGGAATATGGGTTTGAAAAAGTAGGCGAGGAGAGAAAAAGTATAAGAAGGGCGGTAGGAAAGGAAGTAAGAGTAGTATTAAGAATAATTTATGGTAAGAAATAGGGGGTGATAGGATAGGCAGAGAGTAGGGAAAAGTGAAGTATGAGAAGAAAGGAAAGTATGGAAAGCAGGCGATCGGTATTGGGAAGTGTAGTGTTATTAGGAAGCGTGGTGGTATGAGGAAGTATAGTTTTATTAGAAAGTGTTGTCGTATAGGGAAGTGTGGTGGTATAAGAAGTATGGTGGTATTAGGAAGTGTGGCGGTATTGGAAATTGTAGTGGTATTGAGAAGTGTGGTGGTATTGGGAAGTGTGGTGGTATTGGGAAGTGTGGTGGTATTGGGAAGTGTTGTGGTATTTGAAAGGGTAGGGAAGTGATGAACAAAGTAAGGGAAGAGTGGTGATAAGGAGGGCAGTGATAAGAGGAGTAATAGGATAGGATCAGATAGGATGGTACAGAATACTATTTTATTAGTTTTTTTCAATAATAAAACTTTGAAAGCGTTTAAAATCAATAAGCTTAAATTTTCAGTAATAATCTGAATTTGATTGGTTTTTAGATTAGGCAGCAAAATTTAAATTTATCATTTTTTGTTCAGGGCTCGATGATGAGTTCCTAATATTTTCCACTCTTTGTATTTTTGCACCCCTTTATTTCTCTTCAAGTATGGCTTGCGTAGGCGTTTTCCATTTTCTACATTTTTCTCTTTTTCCTCCTTATTTGTCACGAACCCTCACTTTTCCCATCTCTTTTATTCTTTTATTTTTCCTCGTCCACTGTAAACCTGCCAAGATGAGTCAAATGCTCGTTTGCACCTCCACCACAATTAATTTTTTCTTGCTTTTAATATCTAGAGACAGGCGAAACAGTTTTTTCAAGAATAAGATTAATTGTATAATTTAAAATCTGATTCATTTATTCAAACTTTGGAAATTTGACTGTTCTATTGTTGCTTTAATTAGAGATTACACTTTTTTGTTGAAAGTTAACCTCTTTTTAAAAAATTGTTTCCTTTTGGTATGAGATTTATTATTTTATTTGAAAATTTATTTCTAGTTGAAAATTCACTTTTTTAGTAGAAATTTTCTCTTCTGGGTTAAAAATTTACCTATTTTTGTATGCATATAAATTATTTTCAGCTAAAAAGTCTACTATTTTATTTTTTGATAAGAAATAATTCTTTTTATTTCAAAAATTGTATTATTTTTTTGAAATTTATTTTATACTTTTAAAAATTTCACCATTTTGTTAGAAAATAATTCCTTTTGTTTCAAAATTAAACTGTGTTGTTAGAAGTTAGTCTTTTTGTAATAAAAATTTACCAATTTTATTACGATTTTTATTTTTTGTTGTTTAACGATCAAAGATTCCATCTAGGCTGAAAATTTAACTCTTTAAGTCTTTTACTCACCCCTTTCGTCTCCTAGTTTCCCTACTCCACTACGCTTGCTCTCTCCTATAATCAATTATCAGTACCCTACCCCTTCTCCTGTGTAATTCTCTCTTTTCTTTCTCATTCTCTCTTATCTCCAAATTACTCTACTCCACAAAAATTACTTTCTTCTCTATTCTTTATTTTACTCTCTTATTTCCATTCAAATACCTCTTTTATCTCATAATTTCTATACGCTACCTCTCTCCTTATTATTTTTTAATTCCTTTTATCCACCACCTTTAGTCCCTTCTACTTTATTCTCTTTTAGTCTCTTCTTTTATTCTATTTACTTATTCTTCTCTACTCTTCCTTTTCCCATATTATCTTCTGATTGCCTTGCTCCATCACCCTTACTGCTTCACCTACTTTACTCACTTCGCTCCACCTTAATTCTCCTCTCCTACACTCCCTCTTTCCCTCATATTTTCTTTAATTTCCTCCGCACTTTTTCACCCCTACACTTTCTCTTACTTTCCCATTCACTTCCAACCACCCCTCTTGTCTTAAAGTTATCCTACTTCACCACCCTAACTCCTACTATTTTATTTTCCTCACTCCACCCTCACTCTTCCTCTTTAAATTCTCCTTCTTTTCTTACCATTACCCCTTTTATGTCCTCATTCTCCTAATCCGCCATCCTTACTCCAAACCTTACTTAATTCTTTCTACTCTACTTTCACTATTTCTTCCCTACCCTCCCTCTTTCCCTATATTTTTCTCTCACTTCGCTCCCCTTATTTTTGAAATTCCCTTATCCACTAGTCTTACTCCCTTCCCTACTTTATTTCTTCAACGCAACCTCATTCTAAATACTTACATTCCTACTCCTTTACTCCGCTACTTTTCCTCTTCCCTTTTGATAAATCATTATGACGAACAAACAAAATATTTTAAAATACAAGTAAGAATTGTAAGAATTTTTAGAATTTTCACATCAAATATATTTTTCTTTTCTCTATGAGAGTAGAAATAGTATAAATAAGTGTGCAATCTTCTAAACATTTGGAAATATTTCAAGATCTTAATTGTAATAACAGACCTAAATATTTTTAAAAAATGCCTTAAGTCGTCAAAACTATCAAAAACTTAAATTTTTATATAAAAAAATTTTAAATACTATTTCGTGAATTATTATTCGAAATGGGGATGATCAATAAACAGAACACGTATCATTTTATCATTTCTGGTCAAAATCGTTCAAAATGTGGAAAGTCGCCAAAATATCTTTTGGTGAAAGTACTTTTACTCTCCTAAATAAAAGTACAAAATTTAATTTGTTGAACACATTTATTAGTTGAAAACTCATAAAGTATAAGTACCTATTCCATTTGGTGAAAAAAGGTCTGGTATGCCCATCCCCTTAAGAAGAATTCTCGAGTTCATCAATCTTGAAACGTATGTCGTTAAAAGCACGCAATACCATAAAGACCGGAAGCCATTTACGTCGAGAGTACAATCCGTTAGGAACAGCAGGGTGGAATTGGCGAAATAAATTTAATGGAATTTTCCACTGGAGCCTTAAACGCCATTTAATTACAGAGTGGTTTCTAAAGTAAGTGTTACGAAAGAGAGCTAGAGAAAGGGAAGGAGAGAGAAAGATTTATTTTGAAGTGTTATGAGAGGGGTTGACAGGAGAAGAGTTGAAAGGCAGGGCTTGTGGAAGTAGTGCGCTAAAAAGAGGGTCGATAAGAGGAATGGATAGGTTAAAGTATCTTGGAAGGGGTTAATTAAAGAGGAGTGAAAAGGAAAGGGATAAGGGGTAGTGTGCTATGAAGGGAGACCATGAGAGCACAAAATTGATTAAAGTGGCATATGAGGGGTGAAGATTAGGGTATTAAAGAAGGAGAGGCTAATGGGATAAGATAATAGAAGGGGGTAGAGGATAGGTAGGAGTAGATTTAAGTAACATAGAAGGGGTAATTATGAGGGAAGTTAGAAGATGATGCACAGATGTGACAGTTAGTATAGATTGTAGTATCATTAAAGGGGTAAAAAGTTAAGGAGTTAAGAGAAATAGGCTAAGGGGGTTAGAGTTTAAGGGAGGGGTTACTGAGAGAAAGGAATAGATTAAAGTATTATAGGAAGCCTAAATAGAAGTAGAGTAAAAAAGCAGGGGCTGATCAGGTAGATTGCTACGGAGGGGGTTTATGAGAAGGAGGAATAAATTAAATTCTCAATAGGAGTGAAGTTAACAGACAGGGGCAAAGCAGGTTGAATGCTATGGAGGGGGTCGATGAGAGGGAGGAATAGAATGAAATACCTATAGGAGTATAGTAAAGACGCAGGGGCTAATCGGGTAGAGTACTAAGGATAGGTTCAATGAAGGTGAGATATAGATTAAGATGGCATGGTAAGGTCAATATTTCGGGAATTATGGGGGACAGGCTAAAAGGATAGAGTAATATAAGGGACTTAAGGAGAGGAAGGAGTAGATTTAAGTTATATAGGAGGGATAAATTTGAAGAAAATTAGGATTGACCGAATAAGGAGGAGTGACAGGAAGAAATAGTTTGAAGTGGCACGGGAGGGGCAACTTAGGGGGGATTTTAGAGAGAGAGAGAGAGAGAGAGAGAGGTGGAAGAGGGCGTTAATAAGGTAACAAGGGAGATAATAAAGAGGTAGAGCGGTAGGTAGAGTGTCGATGATGAAGGGAAAGTATTGAAGAATCATGAAAATTGCACATACAAGAGAAGTTAAGGGAAAGGGGTTTGAGGGGGTAGAGTTCTAGAAACGAGGACGACGAAAGACAGAGGAATATATTTAAGTAGCATGCGAAAGGTAAATGAGAGGGGAATTTAAAGCAAGAGGCTTAAGCGGTTGAGTGACAGGGCGGGTGTTGATGAGATGGAGAAATAGATTGAAGTGTCACTAAAGGGGAGTTGAAAGTGTATGGTAGAGGGAGGGGTGCTTAATGGTGATTATTAAGAAAATAGGTAATAGTTCGTAGGTAGGTAGATAGAATACTAATGACAGTCAACGAGAGGAAGGGATTAATTAAAGTGGTGACGGGAAGGGTATATAGAAGGAAGGTTTAGAGGGAGATGTAAAGGGACATATTTTTCAGGAGGGAGGAAAGGGTCTTATGAAGTAGAGTAATATGGAAGGAGATGATGAGAAGAGGAAAAGATTAACGTGATTGATAAAGAGAAATAAATGAAGGGTTTCCAAGGGGCTATAAAGTAGAGTCATAGGGTGTGAAAGAAGGTCGAAGAGGAATATAAATAGAAAAAAATTAAAGCTCATCAATATTAAAACGTACCTCATTAAAAGCTAAAAAGATAGATTAAGAGCGAGAGGGATAATAAGCGCAGAAAAGAGAGTAAAGAAAGCGTATATTGTAGAGAAGATAAGAGGGGGTGTCAAAGACTAGTATAAGGAGTTAAAGGTGCTTAGTTTTTAGAGGAAGAGGAAAAGAGGAGCTCAAAAGATAGAGTGACAGGAAGAGGGATGATAAGCGCAGAAAGGAGAGAACAGGAGGCGTATATAGGAGGGAAGATAGGAGGAGGTATCAGTAGAATAGTATTAATAGTAGAAGGTGCTGATTGTGTAGACTAATAGGAAGGGAGTGGACGAAAGTGTTAAACATATCAAAGTGCTAGCAGGATCATTAAATATAATGTTAGTTAGGATATAACGGTGAAAGAAAGCGAGGTAGTAGGAGATTATGAAAGAAAGAAAGACAGGGTAAGAGAGGATAGAGTAAGAGTGGGAAATTTGATGTAAATAGTATTAGAGAGGTAAGTTGTAATAGGAGTGGTATATAAGAGGGGAGTTGAGAATCAAATGTGTAAGGGTTGATAGTCGGAGATTATGAAGGACGAGAAGAGAAGGTGTAATGGGGTAGATCTTTAGAGAGAAGGTCAGTGAGCAGAAGGAATATATAATAGTAGCGATGGAAGTGGTATAGAAAATCAGGGTTACTAAAATAGGTAATAAAAGCAGGTGGAAACATGTATAGAAGAAGATGATCAAGGATAGGGTTAAGGAGAAGTAGAAGAGGGATAAGGAGGTAGAGTAATATAGAGCGGTGGTAGAAGAAAATTATAAGTGTGGAAGAAAGCAGAAGCAAAGAATGTGACTACGAAATTCACTCAAAGCGGTATCGACTTACACAGCAGTGTTCTCTTTGTAAGGATGCGGTGTTAGAGAAAGAAAAAAGCCTGCCAAGAAATGAAAGAGCAATGAAAGGAGAGGAAGCTGAACAGAGAAAGAAAGAAGGTGTCGGTAGATAACGAAAAGAGTAGACAGCAAAGTGTAAAAGAAATTCTGCGTACGCAGCTGAGTTTTTTCTTTAGGGATGCGGTGCTAGAGGATGGGAAAATCCTGCCAAAGGGATAATAGAGCGAGAAAAAGAGAGGAAGAGAGAGAAATAAAGAAAGAAGGTGTCGGTAGAGAACAAGGAGAGTATACAGCAGAGCGCAGAAGAAGGCTGAGTAGCGCTTCGAGTGGATGCTGGTCTCTCCTTGTGGAACGATATCGACCCGAGCATGGTACAACCAACCAATACGGAAAAAGCTAAGGTCGCGGTTATGACCTCCAGTTTGCGATTGTGAGAGAATTCAAGAGCACGAGTTACCTGCGTTGATGCCATCGGATTATTTTCGTAGGTTGGATCGATGCGTACCTCGTTATTCATTATAACTATACCTATACCTCATACTCAACATATTATGTGTATCATAATAGGATTTTCAGTAATAACGCTTTTTTATGTATAGGAAATAAACCTGCCTTTAATCTCATTTTTAAATTACTTTCTGTACGTGGATTAATTTGTAAGCTTACAAAGGCAAACTGAATGGATATCTGCATTTTTTAAAGAAACTACTATCTGCATAATATTTGAAATAAATTAAAACTCAGATTAGGACACTAAAAATTTTTCATCTTTATTAAAAATGCATACTAAAATAGGTACATATAGAGAATAAAGGATTTACATTCTGAGATAGATTTCTTTTATT
>JAUELO010000020.1:2961345-2991151 GCA_032357855.1 Amphibolips quercusostensackenii
TGAAATACTGTTTTAATGAAATAAACATTTCTCAATTAGGTTTTTTTATGATATGCAGTTATAACCTGAGGCATTCGGTATTTCGTGGAAAATTGCCTCGCAGTTAGGTATGAAATATTACATTTTATTTTCATGAGACCGCTGAAGATGAAAAGTTTCACGTGGCTCTTTGGATGCAAATTGATGCACTTTCGCGGTTCAGGATCATGCTCATCTATCTCATAAAAATTTGTCCTCAATTAAAAATTAATTTTCTAATGTATGTTCTCAAGACTATATGTTTTTTCGAATCTAATATTTCTGATAAGAATGGAAATAAAACAAGATAGTAATCAGATTTAAGAATAGCTGACTGTGCAATTCTACGACACATCTAACGATGTCCTTTAAGCTTCCTTTCAGTTTCTTTGACAATTAGGTTGTTAGAAGGAAACAGCAAATGAAAAGAGAAGAAGAGAAGAATTCGCCATATTACTCCCTAACGCACTCTACTCATCCTTCCCTACTATCCATTTTCCACTCTGATTTGTTTTCACCCAAGCCTCTTATCACCTAATTCCCCTACTCCACTACTCCACTACCCTTACTCCCCATGTTCTTACTTTCAACGTCACACTTTATTCACCTCAACTGCCCTTCTTTCCCTCTTCTTTGTTTTCCACTATACCCTCACTACTTTACGTTTTTCGTAAAAACTTACGTATTAAGTTTTAAATTTTTCATTTACTCCTTTAGACCTGTATCTTCTAATACTACCTTTTCACTACTTTAAGACCCCCTACTTCATTCTTCTACGCCACTCTTTACTTGCTCCTTTTTCCTTGCTCTCCTAATTCATAAATTATCTCCTGATTCTCCTTTTCCGCCTTTCTTACTTCCTCTCCTACTTTGTTTTCTTTATTCAACTCTTGTTATTCTCCCTTACTTTTCTTTTTTCCATCAGATTTCTTCGTACCCTACATTTACTCGTCAAACACTTGTTTTTTTTCCACCTTTTATTTCCTCCTACATACCTCACTTATCATCTAATTTGTCTGCTGCAACACCCTTAAAATCTCTCCTCATTTATTATCTTCACCCCACTTGTACTGCTTCTGATCTACTCTCCCTCTTCCTGACTCATTTCCTCCTATCCTGTCTTTCTAATCTCCTAATAACCTTACTGCATCACCCTTATTCTCCTTACTTCAGTCTCCCGACGCAACGCCGTCCGTCGCTCACCGCCATTATTACTCTCTCTTTCTCTGTTATTTTCCAATTTACTTTCTCTACCACCCTAAGTTCTTCTATTTTATCATCTTATGCCGCTCTACCCTTATTTCTCCTTTTACTTCTGCACTTTTTATATTATCTCCTAATTTCCGTTTTCTGTCACCCTTACTCTCTCACCTACTTGATTGATCTCACAACACCTAAGTTTTTTTTCTACTCTTCTCCTTATTTTCAGATTCCTTTCTACTCTAACCTCACTTATCTATCCCTACTCCATTTCTTTCCCTTTCATTGCCTAGCACCCACCCCTTATAGGTTCTAATTTCTCTACTTCTTTACCCTTACTAATTTTCGTATTTTATTTTCTTCACCCCACCGCTATTTTTTTTTCTCGGCTCTCTCTCTCTCTCTTCCCCTTTTATTACGCCTCTTATCTACTAATTTCCCTACTCCGACACCCTTACTTCTGCTTCTATTTCACTTTTTTTACCCCATCTTTACTTCTTTTTCTGTGCTCTTCTTCCCCTGTTTTCTTCTCTCAGCTCACCGTCGTTATTTCCTGATCTCACATATTCACCACCTCTATTTACTTCCCTACTTTATTTTCTCTTCTCATTTGCTCAAAACCTACTTCTTATATCTTCTGATTTCCCTACTTTACTACGCTCACTCACTGCCCTAATTAAATTATATTATCTAGCTTTTTCTCTTATATTACTCTATTTTCTTCTCTTATTCCCTTTAATCATATGATTACCCTACTTTTTTAAATAACTTTCTTCTCTACTCTTTATTTCATTTTTTTTCCAAATGCCCTTCTTATCTTATAATTTTTGTACCCACCCTTTTCTCCTATTATCTTGTTTTTTTTTTTTTACCACCCTCAGTCCCTTCTTTTTTATTCTCCGTGGGCCATCTTAACCTTACTTCCTCTCTTTTGCTCTCCCTGTTTTCCCATATTACCTTCTAATTCCCCTACCTTGCCACTCTCACTCCCTCACCTACTTTATTCACCTCACTTTACCATAATTTTCTTTCCCTACTCTCTCTCTCCCCATTATATTTATGCTATTTCTTCCACACTCCTATATCTTTATTTTACTACTCACTTTTCCATTTTCTTCTACCCACTCTTCTAACCTCCAAATGGTCCTGCTCCACTACTTCAACTCCTCCTACCACTTTATTCTTTCCACCATTATCCTCACTCCTTCTTCTCTACTTTTTGTCTCACTCTCTTTTACTTTCTTGCCTAACCTCTGCCATCTCCTGGATTTCCTAAACTACTACCTTTACTTCCTTCATTAATTTATTTTCTCTACGCCATTACACCCATTCACCTTCTCTTCTATTCTTAATTTTTCCGTCACATGTGCTTCAAATGGACCTCACTTACCTTTTAATTCTGATACTCTACTAAGGTTACTCCCTCTCCTCATTAATTAATATTACCCTTTTTAACTCTTATATAACTTTTGTCTCCCCCCCCCCTCATTTTCTTCTTATCTCCTCATTACCCTTATCCACCAAAATTATTTTTTTCATTCACTTTTTATTTCACTCTCATATTTATTTCTAAATAACCCTCTCATCTCTTTAATTTTTTTCTTTTTCTCTCCTTATTATCTTCTGAATCTCCATCTTTACCACCCTTAGACCCTATTACTTCATTTTCTCCAGACCATCTCACCCTTACTTATTCCCTATTTACCCTTTTCTCAATTATCTCCTAATTACTATACCTTATTTACCTTGCTCAAACCTCATTCACCTCTGCTACTTTTTTTCTTTGCTTTATATTTTTTCTGATTACACTAACACTTCTCTACCTCTACTCTTTCTCTCACTCTCTTACTTCTTTCTCTATTTCCGTTTAGCTTCTAATTCTCCTACTTCACCACCTAACTTCCTACTATATTATTTTCTTAACCCCGCTCTTACTTATTTACTTGGAACCTCCCTCTTTTCTTCTCATTACTCCTCTTATGTCTCTAATTCGCCTACTTTTTTACCCTCACTCCCTTCCTTACTTCATTCTTTCTACATCGTCGTAACTACTTCTTCTCTACCCTTTCTCTTTTTAAATATTTTTCTTTCACCTCACCACCATCTTCACTCCTCCCACCACTACATATTTTCTACCTCACCCTTATTCTTTCTCCTAGTTTCTTCCTTATTTTGTTATGATCCCTCTTATATCCTATCTCTTCTATTTTACAACCTTCTTACCTTCCCTACTTCATTCTTTCGACCCCGTCCTCACAATTTCTCCTTTACTATTTTTTCTTTCATTTCCCTGTCCTTTTCTCTCACCTTACTCCTCTTATTTTAAAAATTCTTTTCTTTACTGCCCTTACTTTCTTCCTATCTTCATTTCAACACTACACCCTACTCTTATCCCTAACCTACTTTCCCTTTTTTCTTCTTACCTCCAAGCTTTTTCAATTCACTACCCTTAATCTCTCTTCTACTTCCTTACACTCCTACTCTTCCTCTTCTCTTCTCATATCCTAATTTTCCTACTCTACTTTATTTTCCTTATCCAGCACTTTCTCAATCTTATTTCCCTACTTTTACTTCTTCCGTATCTCTTCCTCTCACCAAACTTCTTTTTTTACGGAATTCCCTGAGCCACTACACTTATTTCCTTCTCTACTTTATTTCCTCTACGCCACCTCACACTTACTTCTCCTTTCCTACTCTTCCTATACCTTTCTCTTCTATGAACTCCTATAACCCTCTTACCTCAATCCCTTCCCTACTTTATTCTTCTTACGCTACCCTACCCTTACTTTCTCATCCCCTTACTCCCTTACTCCCTACTGTCCTTTTTCTTTCCTTATATCCTAATTTTACTACTCTACGACTGTTATGCTTCCTATTTCATTCGCTCCATCTTATTTTTCTTCTCCACCACTTCCTTAATCCGCTTTCTCTACTCTCACTTTTCCTGTATCTTTTGCTCTCACCAAACTCCTCTTTTTTAAATTTCCCCAACCACTACACTTACTCCCTTCCTTACTTTATTCCCTATACGCCACGCCACACTCACTATCTTACACCCCTACTCCCTTACTCCCCTACTCTTGCTCTTCTCTCCTCATATCCTAATTTTCCTACTCTACTTTATTCTGCTTATCCAGCACTTTTTCAATTCTCTTTTCCTACTCTTACTTTTCCCGTATCTTTTTCTCTCACAAAGCTCCTCTTATTTTTGAAATTCTCTAAGACACTAAACTTATTCCCTTCCCCACTTTATTTTCTCTACGCCATTTCACACTTACTTCTCCTAACCTACTCTTCCTATTCCCTTACTTCCCTATTCTCCCTTTTCTCTCCTTATATCTTAATATCCCCACTCTACCACTATTATGCTCCCTACTTCATTCCCTCTACTTCATTCTGTCTACTTCATTCTCCTTATCCACTACTTCCTTGATCCCCTTTTCCTACTCTCACTTCTTCTGTATCTTTTTCTTTTGCGAAAATCCTCTTATTTCTAAAATTCCCGAATCCAGTACACTTACTCCTTTCCCTACATCATTCCCTCTGCGCCAACCCACTCTTACTTCTCCTTCCCTACTCTCCCTATTCCCTTCTTATTTCTAAACTCCCCTAACCCTCTAACATCGATCCCTCCCCTACTTTATTCTTCCTACGCCACCCCACCTTTACTTTCTTACACACCTACTCCCTTACTCCCCTACTCACGATTTTCCATTTTTATATCCTAATTCCTCTATTTCACTACCACTGTTGCCCATACTGCATTCTCCCCGCCCACCCCACCCTTAATTTTATTTCCCTACTCTCCCTCTTTCCATCACAGAAAATTAGGGCTTGTGTAAAAACACTGCTGCGAAATAACAGATTGCACAAAAACCATGCCATATTTTTTGCTCCTTTACTTCTTTACCACTTTCACTGCTTCCCTCACTCGTTGGCGGTTTCCTCATCAACACTAATGCATCGCACTCCACAAGTGCACACAACATAGTGTGATAGTTACGACCTTGTTCTCACGAGCCCTTTCTATTTTTAAGCCGACTTTATCGCACCGGAAACCTACACTACGGTCCCCTCATGTCCCCTTCGTTCTTGCATCTTACCCCCTAATGAGTCCAGCGTCATATTTCTCCACTTAGACTCGCCTTTGTCGCCCTAATAGACGATCCGTGCACATACGCGTGTGCGATTATTAAATTTTTCCTCTCTTAGCCACACAGTCGGGAAAAAGCATTTTTTTCACACAAAAATCAACCGCCTCAAAGTGAGGCAAAAAAAGTTTTTCTAGAAAAATTAGTCTAGAGCTTGAAATTTTGATCCAATTTGAGCCTTTTTTAAAAATAACAAAGTAAAATTGAAAGAGTTTTGCGAAAGACAGTTTTTTAATTTTTTTAAACAAAAATGTTGACATTTTTTTTTAATATTAAAAAAGTGGATTCTGAACAAAAAGTATGATAGTTGATATTTCCACTAAAAAGTATTTTAATTTTTAATAAAAAATTAATTAATTTTAAGCAAACAAAAATTTTTCACAAAAAAGTTAAATTTTTAAGCGTGAAAGATTTTTTTAATTAATTAGAAAAAAAAATTCTTTAAAAATAATTAAATTGTAAACTAAAAAAAAATAATTTACAAAAAAATTAAAAAACTACATTTTTAGCTAAAAAATTAATTTTCAATCACAAAAAAAACAAATGTTTAACAAAATAATTGAATTTTCAACCGAAGAAATTATTTTTATATTCAGATCGCTTATATTTAATTAAAAAACTTGATTTATAACCAAATAGTTAAATTTTTAAACTAATAGATAAATTTTCAAAAAAAAAAAGTATAATTTTTAATTAGAGGAAAAATCAATTTTCCACAAAAAAAAATAGTTTCATTTGCAGTTGAAGAAATAAATTGAAAATTTATAATAAAAAATTAATTTATAAAATTTATAATTTATAATTCTGAAATAAAAAATAAAAAAATGATTGAAGACTAGTTGAATTTTTAACCTAAAGGATTGATTTTTCTTTAAGAAAACCAGTTTTCAACAAAGCGTATAAATTTTTACCTAAAAAAGGTGAATTTTCAATCAAAAATGAAATAGTTGACACACAAGTTGAAAAATTAAGTTTCAATCCAAAAAAACTAATTTTTAACTAAAAAATTGTAGTTTCAACCTAAAGGGATAAATTTTCAACACAAAAATATGAATTTTTTAATACAATAATTGAATTTTAAACTAAAAAAATATAAATCACCAAGGTGAAATGGAAAAGCTACCAAATTTTTACCAAATAATAAAATTTTCTGCCGAAAAAATAATTTTTTAACTCAAATGATTAATAGTCAAAAAGTTGAATTTTTGACCTAAAAGATCAGTTTCCTTTAAAAAAAGACAAATTTTTAACAAAATACATGAATTTTTAACTAAAAAATATAAATTTCAATTCAAAAATAGAATAGTTTAATTTTCACTTTGAAAAGTAAATTTTTGAACAAATAAAATAAATTTTCAGTAAAATAATTAATTTTTCAACCAAACAGATGAATTTTCTACCAAGAAGATTGAATTTTTAACAAAAAAGATCAATTTTCTGCAAAAAATGGAATAGTTAAATTTGCAGCTTAGGAAACGATTTTTTAGCTAAATGATCAATCTTCAATGAAAAAAAAATTCTAACCATTAAGTTTAATTTTCAATCCAGTGGATTAATTTTTTTCCAAAATGACCAATTCTGAACAAAATATATCAATTTTTAACTAAAAAGACATATTGTCAATTAAAAATAAAATAGTTAAATTTTGAGTAAAAAAAAAATTTCTAAGAAAAAAACAAATAAAAAAAACGATTAATTTTAAAACTGAGGAAATAATTTTCAAATCAAAAGATGAAGTTTCAACTAATGAGGTTACTTTTCTACAAGAAAAGACGTATTTAAAAAAAAAATTAATTTTCATCAAAAACATGAATTTGTAACAGAGAAAAATAAATTTCTGTCAATAAAAAAAAATTTCCGACTTAAAATGTAATGATTAAAATTTTAGTTAAATTTTTTTTTTTTTAGAAAAAACAGATTTTTTACCATAGAAATAAATTATCAACTGAAAAGGTAAATTTGTATCAAAAAGATTAGTATTCTACAACAAAAAAACGAATTTTTGAAAAAAGTTGGATTTTCGATTCAAAAAGTTAATTTTCAACCAAAAAAATTGTTGGTGAAAAGTTTCTCAAATTTTGGACAGAATGACAAAAGGCTTAAAAATTGAAATTATGAATTATCTACTAACAAAATGACTTTAACTAAATTGTTAATTTCCTAAAATAAAATTAACTTTAACTTAGGTTTATCAAAAATTCCCTTACTTTGATAGTTAAATTTTAGAAAAAGTTTTTAAAAAGTATTAAAACTGGAACAGCTATTTCTATTTCTATAAATTCAGGTACTAATTAACCGTCAGCGTTTGAAAATGTTCTACTGAAAAACATATACTCTCGATATATACATATCGACTTATTGCAAAAATAAAACTAGAGGAAATTGCAGAATCCAATATTTAGAGTGCTGAAATCCAGGATATGTCAGAAGAAATTTAAATTTAAATTTATTTAAATTTTGCGAGAGCGACGAAAGTGGCAGATGAAATACTGAGATTCACGACTTCGAAAACGAATAAAATTGTGTGCAACAGACATGACTGCAGATAAAATAAAAATATCGTGCCAACAAGTTATTCCACCCAAACTGCGTTTTTTTCGAACAAAGGTAGCAGTCGAACCGGAAAGGCGACAATCGAACAAAATCGAAACAGTAAAACACTCGCAGTCCAATTATTTGACGAATTTATTCCATGCTTTGAAAAATGTACGTGTCATTCGCCTGACTTAATCAAATGAAAAAGCGTGTTGTTAAAATAAAATTTGTCGCTTAAAACTTCTCCTCTTGTACTTTCTCTTCCCTACTTCCCCCTGTCCTCACTTTCCCATCGAACACTCACATTCACCAACTTACTTTCCCTAACCACCACTACCTCTATCCTACTCATGTTTACTACCGTACCAGCTTACCCTTGACTTTCCAACAAACCATTACTTACAATTATTTCTCACTACTATCCCTTACTACTCTTCTTTCCTTCCAAACATTTGCCCTTTTTCCCTTACTTCCTCTTACTTTATCTACTTTCTCTTCTCTTGTTTTTTTTACACATCCTCTAATTACCTCTTACATCATTTGCCCTACTTTTCCTACCTTTGCGAAATTCTATCTCCAGTTCTTTTACCTAATCTCACTTACCCATGTAAGACTCTTCACAACCATGCCTTAGTACCCTCCCTCAATCCCAATCCATCCTTCTATTTTCCTTTACTTCCCCTCATTTTCCCTACTTCCAATCCTCTAATTTCCACGCAAATCGTTTCATCCCCTCTGTCCACATTCGCTCTACTTCTACTTCTTTGGCAAACTTCTTCCTTCATAATCTTCCCCTTATCTCACTTACCTATATAACACTCCCCTTTTGCGTCTTTCCTTTCGCTACGTACCTTCCATAACCATTGGTTTTTCTCTCTTACTCACCCGACCTACTCTACTAGCCCGCCCTTAACTTCCCTTACAACCATCCCTCACTGCGCTCCCTCCATTTCAATCCATTCCTCTACTTTCCTCACTTTCCCTCACTTCTTCTTACGTTACTCACTTCCCTTACTTCCACTCCTGTTTCCACTTTCCACTTTCCGTTTTCCACTCTATTTTTCACTCTCTTCTTAAAATTTTTTTTTCTAATTTCCTCTTTCCTTACTTACCTATCTAAATATCCCCTCACCCTACTTTTTTTATCATTTTCTCTTCGCTGCTCACCTGCACTACTAATAGCTTATTCTTGATCTCTCTTACGATCCTTCCTTACTACCCATCGCCACTGCTAATCATATCCCTTACTTCTCTTTCCTTATTATACTTCCCTATTGCATTCACACTAATTCTTCTTCTTTCATTAACCTCACTTTCTCAGCTAGCAGTCCCCTGATCCAACTTTCCTCACTTAACCATTACTTTACCTCTCCTATCAACCCGCGCTACCCTACTAGCCCCTCTCCAATTCCCTCACTACCTTTTCTTGCTAAAAGTAATTTCCTCTACTTTTCTTATTTACCCAACTTTCACTTTTTTTATTTACCCTTACATTCTCTAATTTCTTCTTTCCTTATTTGCAGTACTTCCCCTTTCCTGACGAAATTCTTCCTTCAATGCTTCTTATCTCCCTTCCCTATATAATACTCCCCTTTTTCTACTTGCCTTAACCAACTATCACTTTTTCTTTCCTAATTAGCCGTACTACTTCACTAGCCTACCCTTTACTTTTTAAGAATTATTTTTCGCTACCCTTTTCAGCTTTTAATCATCTCCTCTACTATCCGCA
Organism: Amphibolips quercusostensackenii; assembly: GCA_032357855.1. NCBI lineage: Eukaryota > Metazoa > Arthropoda > Insecta > Hymenoptera > Cynipidae > Amphibolips > Amphibolips quercusostensackenii. Next base: position 2,970,979 of record JAUELO010000020.1, read on the forward strand.
CTCTCCCTACTTCTACTCCCTGTATTTCGCCGCCACTCGCTTTTTGAACTTCTTCCTATTCTACTTCCCCCTTGACTCACTTTCTCATGTAAGTATTACATCTTTTACCTACATCTACTTTTCTTAATCATTTTCCCTCCGCTACTCGCACGCACTACCCCACTTATTTATTCTTTACTTTTTTCACTACCCCCTTACAACCCTCCCTTAATTTCAATGGTTTTCCCTACATCCTTTCACTTCCTATAATTTCCCAGCCTTCATTTACTCTACTTTTTCCCCTCCGTTTTTTTCATTTATCCAGCTAACACTACCCTTATCCTACTTCCCTTCTTCAACCATCACTTTTTCTTTCCTATTAACCCGCACTACCCTACAAGCCCCCTTTGCTTCCCTCACTACCCTTCCTAACTACCTCCCTCACTTCCAATAATTTACCCTACTTTCTTTACTTCTTCTTACTTTTTCTTCTTTCACTTCTTTTATTTTCCTCAAATCCGCAAATTCCCTCTTCCCTCATTTGCCCTACTTCCCCCTCTTTGCAAACTTTTTTCTTCATTACTTTCCCCTAATCTCAGTTTTCCATCTAACAATCTCCTTTCTCTACTTTTCTTTTTCAACCATCACATTTCCTCTTCTACTCTCCCGCATCAATCTACTAGCCTACCCTTGATTTCCCTTACAACTATCGCTCACTAACCTGCCTCAATTTTAATAAATTTCTCTACTTCCCTTACTCCCCTTCACATTCCCTACTTCCACTCCCCTCTTTCACCCTCAACTTTCTTCTCGATATTCTCCTTTTCTTATTTTTTCTTCCCTTACTTCCCCATCTTACTTTCCTCTTCCGCTACTTTCCTTTATCACTTTCTCTCCGCTACTCACCCGCACTACAACCAGCCCATTCTCCACTTTCTTTCCTACCTTCCCTTACTTCCAATCATTTCCACTACTTCTCCTCACTTCCCATAGATTTTCACCCCTCATTCAACCTTCTTCTTTTTCCCACATTTCCCTTACATCCCCAGCTAACACTTCCCTAATCCTACTTTTTTTCTCCAACCATCACTTTTCTTGTCCTAATAATTCACACTACACTACTAGCCCCCCTTCACTTTTCTCACTACCCTCTCTCACCACCTTTCCTTTACTTTAATCATTTCCTCTTCTTCCCCTATTTCCTTAACTTTCCATATTCCCCTACTTGCCTTATTTTCCTTAGCAATTTTCTTTGCTTTCCACCCGGTCATTTTCCTCTCTTTCCCACCCTTCGTTTCCCCTCGCTTTCCCTCACTTCCCCTACTTCCACTTTCCTCAATTGAATTTTTGATCGAAAAAGACAAATTTTTTAGACAAAAATTAAATTTTTCACCCAAAAAATTGAATTTTTAGCAGAAGAGACTATTTTTAACCAAGAAACATGACTTTTTTACAATAAAAGATTAATTTTCAATACAGAAGGATGAATTTTGTACCATAAAGAGGACTTTGACAAAATAGTTGATTTTTAAACCAAATAAATCATTTTTCACAAAGAAGATTTATTTTCTAGACAAAAAAATTAATTTTCTATGAGAAAAGATAAATAAATAATCAAATGTTCAACCTTTCAACTAAAAGAGATATGTTTTTACCCAAAAATTAAAGAGTTAAATTTGCAGTTCAAAAAAATAAATTTTGACAACAACAAAAAACGAATTTTCAAAAAAATACATGAATTTTTGGCCAAATAAATAAAGTTTTAACTAATAAAGAATAAATTTTTAACCAAAAGTAGGATAGTTGAAATCCTCTGATCAAAAAATTAATTTTTAACATTAAGGATGAAATTTTTTCCAAAAAAGTAAATATTTAATTCAATTTGATAGTAATATTATTGGATTCTACCACTATAGTTAAAAATATGAATTATTAATAAAAAAGTTTATTTTTACCAAGGAGTTCATTTTCAACAAAATTATTTAATTTCCAAAACGAAAAGACGAATTTTTAATAAAAAAGTTGAATTTTTGGTCCAAAAATATGAATACCCCAGAAAAAATTATTAACAAATGAATAGTTAAATTTGCAACTAAAATTATGAATCTTCAGACAAGAAAATGAACTTTTCACATAGTAGTTCGTTTGTTTTTAATTAATAATTTGATTTAAGTGATTTTAATTTAAAATTGAAAACAGGTAATTCTTACCAAAGACAGTGAAATCCAGACAAAAAAGACGAATTTCACACTTGATTTATAAATTTGCAACCAAATAGTTTTATTTTAAACCAGAAAAGATCAATTTTCTATTAGAAATATTAATTTTTAAATAAAAACATTAATTATCTATTAAAATATCAATTTATAATTCAAAATATCAATTTTCAACAAAAAATAGAATAGTTACATTTTTCGTTAAAAAAATTCATTTTCAACCAACAAGAAACAAATCTTCAACAAAATCTTCGAATTTTCAACGAAATCTTTAAATTTTCAACCGAAAAGATAAATCTTCTGTAAGAGAAAAACCTTTAACCGAAAAATGAAGTTTTCACAAAGTAGCAAAATTTTTAATCAGGAAAAATAAACATTGAACCGAGAATAGTTATATTTTCTTATTGGGTTCTATCAGTTTTCAAAATAAATTTTTTTTTTGCTGGAATCGTTAAACAATCTTTTGTAATTTGTTCTATCGTTCGCTAAAAATAAAAGTGTTGACAGGTATAAATTAGAAAAGTGAGAGGTGTGACAGGGAAGTAGGTAAGGGATAATGTGGATAGGGGAATAGTTAAGAAAGAGAAAAAGACAAAAAGGGAAAGGAAAAAAGGAAAAGGAGGAAAAGTATATCGTATGTAAGTAGGGAAATTAGGGATAGTATGAGAAGGTGGGTAAGCAACTATCAGTAGCGAAGGGGATGGAAGATGGAATGAAAGTGAGGGGGAGTAGTTGTGAAGTAAGATAAGTGAAGGTGATAGGAGGTAAAAGTGGTAGGTGGAAAGTAGTCTAAGGTTGGTATATATGTAAGTGAAGTAAAGAGAAAGGGCGTAAGAGAGCTATAGGACTGGAGGGGGGAGTTGGTAGGGGACGCTAAGATATAATCGGACAAGGTAGGATTGGATAGGACAGGATAGGCTAGCATAGAAAGGAGTGGTTAGATAGAAGGGAGTAAGAGGAGTATAAGAAGGATAGGGAGTGATTTGGGATTTATCTGCTCTAATCATGGTTTCTTCCTTCATTCTAACGTTGCTGGAAGAAGAACTAATAGACTTGATATAAAGAAGTGAAAGGGGATCGAAAGTGTGTGGTGATAAAGGGGTAGAGAAGAGGAAAATCGAGGGGAAAGAGGAAAGTAAAGTGTTGCAAAGTAGAAGAGGTTGTCACACCAAGTGCAGAGATTGGCGAGAACGAGTAGATGAAAAGAGAACTGTAAATACAAGCAAGACTCGCTTCGAGGTCAACTGCATCTCTTTAGAGGTGAATTAAAGGAATGCAAAACATTAACTTTTTGTACTTTTGATTCAAAAATCTTATCAGCTCTTTAGAAAGCGAAAGACACAAGTTTTAAAAAGAAATCCACACATGCTTACTTGTAGCGAGTTAAATAATATCCATTCATACATTTTTTTACTTTAATGATGTATTTAAGAAACATGTGGTTAAATTAAAAGTTGGATAAAATAAACTATAAAAAATTAGTCAAAGTGTGCGCTATTTTCCTACAAAAAAAGGTTCCGTTACCTTTTAAGACATGGATTAATTTTTTCATATCTTCCTCTTCTATATAACGCCATCTCTCTTCTCTCCTCTTCTATCCTATCCCTTGCGATTCTATCCTATCATCTTACTTCTCCCAAGTCACCTCCCTTCACTTATTTCCCATCAACTTTGCCACCTTTTTCTTCTCTAACACTCAACACCACTCACTCTAACTTACCTACTTCCCATCTCTTCTACTGTCCCTTCGTGGACAACTGCCCTTCCCCTTTCTGATTTTTCACACCCTCTCTACCATACTCTCTCCTACTTCCTCTCACTTTTCCTAACACTTCCCCTTCCCTAACATTCCCTTTCACCCCACCCTCTCTTCTTATCACTTCCCCTACACTTCACGCTCACACTTAAACTACTTTCACTTCCCACCTTTCTCTCTCATTATTCCCCTTATTTTTTTTGAAAAGTTGAAATTTTTTTTTTCAATTGGTCCACATCATCTCTTCCCGACAAGCTTTTAAAATTTACATGGGGGCTCAAATAAGAAAAGTTCGGTTTTCAAAAAAAAAATTAGTTTCTCACATTGACATATGCGACACATTGTTTTATGTGCTATATTGCCCCGTTTGTTATATTTTTACATTTACTCAAAGAATAGCTTCGTTCTATATCAGAAAGGATCGATCATCATCGATCTTCAAGTCAAATTTAATAACTAAATGAGGTCAGGGAGCATTAAGAACTCTCCTTCATCTTCCGCTGTTCTTCCTCGCTCTCATCTCATTATTCCGCAAAAAAAAGGATTTGCTCGGATAGTCGAGAATAAACGATGAAGGAATTCGTTGCTCGGGAAAATTTGCAAAACGTCTTGGGCAGGCTAGGCATCTAGCCAGGGAGGCGGGGCAGTGAGTTGCGGTTCAGGAATAAATTTAATTTTCTCGTAATCTATAAATTCAATTTCATTTATCCGGAATACATAAGCAGCTTCACAATTTGATTTTAGGACAGAGATTACACTGCCGTCCAAACAAGAAAAGTAGTACCTACATTGTAGATGAGTCCCTAGTCAACCTAGCCTCAAATTTTACATTCCACGCTTATCTTACCATTCCTCACCCCCTTTCCCAACTTCTTCTTTTTCTACTTCGCCCTCCCCATATCCCTTTATTATTAATCACTTTCCCTTCCTTACTTACCCTTATTTATAACAATTTCCTACGCTTTCCCTCACTTTCACTTACTTCTTCTACGTCCCCTCCATAATTTCTTTGCACTTTCGCTACTTTCCCTCTTTAAGTTACTTTCTAGTTTTGTCCCTCTCTTATTTTTCCTACGCTCCCTTCCCTCGCTTCTGGTCCTTTCGCTCGACGCATTTACCATTACTTCCTCTCTTCCGAACCACTTATTTTCACTCATTTTTTATTACTTCCTCTACTTCCTCTTCACTTATTTCTATTAATTTCTCACCTCTTCCTCCACTTACACTCTTTCATGTACACTTAGTTTCCCTACTTCTCCTTACTAGGTTTCTTCTTTTCTAATTTCCCCTCGTCACTTTTACCTTCTCTCCTCTCACTTCCCCTACGCTATAAGCAAAATCTATCAGAATTTTATAATTGTTAGAATAGTAGCTTTCTAGTTGATATCCAAAACGATAATATGGGCTTAAATCTTGGTTATAATGCAATATCTAAAGCACTAGAGTTGAACACAGATGCGCGAATCGAGTGCCAGTCGATAGAGATGCTCCCGATATTGGTTGCCATAATAACAGTAATAATGATAGTAATAGCTAAACCCGCTCCAACCTGATATCGGAAGTTTACTCATAATGAAGTAGAACGTGAAATCCTGCACTTTTAGGTTGATATTACCAAAGTTCTATATTTAAAAAGAAATTGGTTTCTCTTTAAAACCTTAAAAATTTTAATCACTCTTCCTACCTCACCAACATTTTTGATTATAATTCCTCACGTCCACACAAGGTGAGATATCGAGATGGGAAAGGAAATTTAATCAAATTACCACTCCTTTCTATCATAACCCTCTTTTCGTTTCCCGTACAACCCTTCCTCGCTTCCCATCTCTTACCTTCTCTACTCGTCCTATTCGCCCTACTTTCCCTTCTCAGCTGTCGATTTCCCCTATACTCCCTCTACTTATATTTCCTCTCATTTTACCCCTTAACCTTCTTTTTATACTTCTCACCACTTTCTTACTTTCCCTTTCCCAAACAGCCCTAAGTTTTGTTCCCTACCCATTTTATATGTCCTACTCTAATCCAAACCATTCTGCAGACCCTCACACTTACTATTTACCTCCACCTACCCTAAATCATACCTCATCAGCTTTCACATTTTCTTTTGCTTCTTGCAGCACCTCTGCATCTCCTATCCCATGCACATCATCATCATCTTCTTATACTTTCTCTTGTTCCTCCTTCTTATACCACACTACCTTTACTTATGATAGAGAAGAAAGTAAAATTCTGGATTTTTAAATTAGCGATACTCAAGACCTATATGGAAAACAAATTAGTCTCTCTTTAAAATCTTACAAATGGAAATCACTCTTTGTCTCTTTAAAGCTTCAGATTAAGGCTATATGCTACTAGATGGATTCCTCCCTTAATAACACTTATTATTAAAATTACGTCAATGCAAAATAAGAATTTGAGTTAAAAAAGCAAATTCAATCAAATTAGACAAACTAGGCGACAAGCTTAGTTTCGTAGCCTATTTAATGTATTAAAAATTATAACCTTTTGAAAATTTTATTTTAGAAATTTAGTAATTATAGTAAATTTATCCTTAACATATTTCTCCATCACTCTTTCTTACAACTTCTTTCTTCCTTACTTTCAATCTCCTAATTTCTCTACTCCTTCCCTTCACCCTGCTTCTCGTCCTCTCCTCACATCCCTTGCCTTTCCCTTTATATTTCCTTTCACTCTCCCACTTCCCTTTTTTTAACCAACCCTAATTTCACTTCTCTACCTATCCCATACGTTCAATCCTAATCCAACCTATCCTCCAGTCCCTCACGCTCCCTACTTACCTTCCCCTACCCAATTTTATATCTCATCAGCTTTCACCCTTTTCCCTGCATTCCACGCCACCTCTTCATCCCCTATTCCATACACATCATCAATCTCACCTCATACTTTCTCTCGACCCTTCTTTCTATACACCACTACTCCTACTTCCGCACTCTTGCTACCATTCGTCACCTCCTCCCCCATTCCTTAACTTTTTTCTCTGAAAACAAAGTATCAGACGACATAATAATATAAAAGTATTGATAATATTAATAGCAAAACTCGCTTAACCCTGATGGCAGAAGTTTACTGATAATGTAGTTTATCTTCTAGCCCTTCTTTACTTCCCATCTTACACTTTCTCTACTTATCCTCATTGCTCAACTTTTTCTCCTCTTCCCTCGATTCTACCTATACTGCCCTTTTTTATTTTAAAAATTTAGTGATTATAGTAGATTAAACCTAAATACACCCTATCTCTCTTCCTCACCACTCCTTGCTATCCTAACCCTTCTCTATCCTTCCTTTCAACCCTTTCCCACTTTCCATCTCCTACTTTCTCTGCTCGTCCGCATCGCCCTACTTACCGTCCTCTTCCCTTGATTTCCCCTAAGATCCCTTGCTTACATTACCACTCCTTACACCCCTCAATCTTCTCTTTATACTTTCCTCCACTCTCCAACTTTCACTTTACCAACCAGTCCTAACTTTTCTTCCCAATATATCCCATACGTCATATTCCAGTATAAACCATTTTATAGTCCCTTACATTTCCTACTTACCTTTCCCTAACCTGATTCATATTCCTTTAGCTCAGCTCTTTCCCTTACTGTCCACATCACCTTCACATCCCCTGTCACATACACATTATCATACTCACTTCATAAATACCTTTGCCCCTCCTTCCGATTCCCCACTACCCCTACTTACCCACATTTCCAACATTTTCTATTCAAATTACTGGCGTCCACATAAAATGAGATCTAGAGATAAAAGAAGGAAATTTAATTAAATTAGACAAACTAGACGACATGCCTAATTCCGTAACCTATTTAATATAGTATTTAAAATTTAAGACTTTTTAAAATTTATATTTTGAAAATTTAGCGATTAGAGTGGATTGGTCGTAAATACCCCCCCCCCCCTCCACCATTTCTCTCTTTCTCTACACTCCTTTCTATCCTAACCCTTCTCTAGTTTCCTTGCCAATCCTTTCTCACTCCCGATCTCTTACTTTCTCTACTCATCTCCTTAGCCCTAATTTCCCTCCTTTCCCCTCGATTCTCCCTATACTTCCCTACTTATCTTTTCTCTACCCACACCCCTCACCTCCTCTTTAGACTTCTGTCCACTCCTTGACTTCCCGTTTCCCAACTAGCCTTAACTTTCCATTTCTAGCCATCCCATATGTCCTTTCATAATCCGAATCATCATCCAGTCAAAAAATTATCATCTCAAAAGAATTCAAAAAATCTCAAGGAAAATTCAGATGATTTCAAAGCAATTTTTCAAATTTAAAAATAATTTTCAAAATTTCAGGAATAACTCGATTTTCTTTAAGAAATGTCTAAGAACTCGTGTCTTTTGGTTAATATTTTTCACCTTCTTAGGTGAAAAATACAAGTGTTTAATTGAAAATTTAGAAAATTAAAAAATCTGTTTTTGTGAGGATTCAACTGGTTTAGTTAAAATTCGTCTTTCATTGTTGAAATAATTTTCTTAATTAAAATTTTTTCAAATGGTGAGAAAATTATTCTTTTTGGCTAAACATTTTGTTGAAAATTTGTGTTTTTTAATAAAAATTTTATCTTTTTTGGTTAAAAATGAAATTCAATAAAAATTAATCTTTTTTTTTTGCTCTTTTATCATATTTTTTGGTTAAAAATTAAATTTTTTGTAAAAATCTTAATTTGACATATATGAAATCTTTAAAAATCTTTTTAAATTTTCTTAAGAATCTCATTTAAATTTTATTTGCATAAGCTGGGACAGAAAGAAACCCAAAAATTTATACTAATTAATTATTCTTAATTCTTATCGGCTAATATTTAGTTTCAGTCAGAAGTCTGTCCATTGTAATTTTTTCTTAGAAGAGGAAATAAGGGAAGGAAAGTACAGGAAATAAGAAGATGGGAAATAGAATCGAGAGGAAATGAGGATGGGAAAGTAGTGGAAACTAGGGGATGGGTTACGAGAAAAAATGAACGTTGAGAGAGTAGAGAAAGTGAGGGAAAATAAAGGAAGAAAAAGTAAGTGGAACAAAGAAAAATGAGAAAAGTAAAAGTAGGTGAAGTGAGAGGAAGTAGGGCTAGCAAGAGGAAGTTGGAGATGGGATATAGGGAAAGTAAGGGAAAATTAGGGGACGGAAAATTAGGGGAGTGTAGGGAAATAAGGGCAAGGAAGTAGGGTACATAAGAGAATATAAAACGATATGAACATGGGGAAATGCGGAGAGTAAAAATGAAGGAAAGGGTAGCAGCGTAAGTGTAGGAAAATTATGGAAGGGCAAGTAAGAGAAGCAAGGGAAAATAAGGGTGGAAAAAATGAAAGGGGATAAGGAAAAGGGTAGTATTAAAATTGACAGAAAATATGGAAGAGAAAGTAGGGAAAGTAAGGGGAAATAAGAGTAGGTTTAGTGGGGAAAGTAAAGAAAATGAGTAGAAGTGAAGAAGGGTAATAAGCAAAGTGAAGGTTGGCATAGAAGGGTAGTTCGCGTAAGAAGTAGTGATAGTGATAGCAATGTGAAGAAAGTGGGGAAAGAGGAATGTTAGCTGTAGAAGTGAAGAGAGGGGCAAGTAGTGGTGGAAGGAAGATTTAAAGGTAGAAGTCGCGAAGAGTGAAGTTAGTCGAGAGAAAATAGAAAAGAGATAAGAACGTAGGTGGAGCAGGGAAGAAAAATTATGGAAGGGGGAGGCTTAAACGACTTAGTTAACGTCTAAATAAGTACTTTTTTCAAAGAAAGGGGCTAATTTTATTCTCTACTTTTCTTTTTTTTCTGACCGATGGAGAGGTGGATTGGACTTTTTCGGGGTCGACATCTCGTTTTACAAAGTGGCTAGTGAAGTAGTAGGTTTGGCTCAGACAATTTCTTTTGCATTTTTTTCTCTGACCTGAGATTTTTTATATCTCAAATCTGTCTTTTTTTAATTTAAAAAAAGTTTTAAAGGAAAAAAGCTTAGGATATGTCAAATTAAAAATTTTAGAAAAAATAAATTCTCAAACAAAAAAGATAAATTCTCTACGAAATATGTAATGCATAATTGATATTTTTAACAAAAAATTTGTAATATTAAAAATTAAAAATTTATTTAAATTTCTAATTATTTTTTTTATTTTTTCAAAACTTTTATTAAACTTCTATTCATGTTTGATTAGGTCGTTCAAGCCTTCGCCTTCCGTACTTTTCCTCTCCTACCCCTTCTACTTTCTCCTACTTTTCCTCTCTTTTCCTACTTCTTCTCTCCACACTGCAACCTTCACTTCTGCTCATTTCCTCAACTTCTTCTGTATCTGCTTCACTCTCTCCTCACTTTCCGAGCCAACACTCGCCTTTTCCCTTTTGCTTACTGCATACTTCCCCTTACTTCCTTTATCCCTCAATTTCATCTTCTTCAATTTTCTCTAGTTCCCGTCCAACATTTCTCTTGCTTTCTCCCCCCTCACTTACCCTACTCCCTCTCCCCTCATTTCCTCATCACTTTCTCTACTTCCTCTTTCTTATTTCCTTTATTTCTACTACTTTCTTCACTTTCCTTTTCCACTTCCCCTATTTCTACTTCCCGCATGACCTTCACTTCCCCTCACTTCTTCTACTTCCCATCCCCTTTTTACTCTACTTTACTTCCCCTGGTTTCCCTTTTACTTTCCCTACTTCCTCTACTTCAATAAGGACACTTAGAAATAAATAATAACACTCAGTTCAATAACACTTCAATAATAACACTTAAAAATAAATTTTTTTATAAAATTCAATTAATTGTGTGGACATTTTTATCAAACAAGCTGATCATGCGAAAAATTCATGATTTTTATTTAACAGACAAACAAAATAGAATGAAAATATCAAAAGTTTCAAAATATTTCTGCAAAAGAAAAGAAAAATAGAAAAAAAAAATAATCTTTGGCTACCTGCCGCTCCCTTGAGGCGAGTTAGTTCACAAGAAAAATTAAGTTGAACCTTTCGACTTCCAAAGCTGGATGAATCTTGTAACATCTTTTCTCATGTTACAGAATTAAATTATTGACATAAACCCGATAATTAAGCTATGGAAAAGTACTGGGAAATCTGATAGCTAGTTAAGTTTGACGTTATTGATTTTACATTTCTAAAACAGATGTGCTTATCAATCTAAAACGAACTTGATATAACGGACGGTATTTAATTTCAGAGACTCTTTTGTTATTCTATCCCAGAGAATTTTTGAAAGTTATTTATTTTTATTATCTTTTTTTATGTTTATTCTTAAAGTCAATCCGTATAAAATCTCTCAGCGACGAAATATGTTTCTTTTAAGGTTTTTCAGCCCCGGGCAGAAAGCCTTATAGTTTTGGTCAGGTGTCCGTCCGATGTACATTTTTCCAAGAAGGGCAAGTAAGGGAAAGTGAGGGAAAATAGTGTAAACGAGAGAAAGAGAAGTAAAAAAATTATAAGAAAAAAAAGGGGAAATGAGGGAAAAATGAGGGGAGTGAGAGGAAACAAGAGGGGCAGTAAAGAAGTGAGGAAAAATAATGGGTGGAAGAGTAGGAGAAAAAAGCGACAGAATGGAAGGTAAAGTAGGAAAAGTAAGGGTAAATTTAAGAAGTGGGTAGAAGAAGTGAGATGATGTAAGGGGAGAGGTAGTAATTTAGTAAAGAAAAATGAGAGGAGGGAAGTACGAGAAAATAGGAAAAATAAGAAGAGGGCTGTTTTGTAAATAAGGAAAATCAAAGTAACGTTAAATGAAATCATAAGAGAGGAAGTAGAGAAAGTGATAGGAAATAAGATGAAAGGTAGTAGGGAAATAAGGGAAGGGTAATCACAGGAATGGGGGGGTAGGAGGTAGAGAAAATGTGGAGGAAGTGAGTGGAGTGAGAGGAAACAAGGAAAAGAGCAGTAGCAGTAAAAAAGTGCGGAGAAATAATAGGTGAAAGAGTAGGAAAAGTTAGGAAAAATGAAAAGAGGTAAAGTAGTAGAAGTAAGGGAAAATGAGGGAAGGATGGTAGAAAAAGTAAGAGCACGTAAGGGGAGAGGAATTAGAGCAGTGATTGAAAATGAGGGGAGAGGAGTACGGAAAATAGGCAAAAATAAGGAGAAAGGTGTATTGTAAGCGAGTAGAAGTAAGGAGATGTGAGATAAAATCATGAGAAAGAAAATAATGGGAGTAATAGGAAATAAGAAGAAAAGCAGAAGGGGAATGAGAAAAGGGTAGGTAGGGAGAGTGAAGATAGGTGGTATAGAAAATGTAAGGAAAATGAGAGGAGTGAGAGGAAATAACAAAAAAGGAGTGAAGATGTAAGGAGAAATAATGGGTGAAAGAGTAGGAGAAGTAAGATGAAAAAAGGGAAGCAAAGTAGGAGAAGCGAATAAAAATGAATATAAGAGATAGGGACAGTGAGAGTCATTGAGGATAGAGGAATAAGAGCAGTGATTGGAAATAAACAAAGCTAAGTGCAAAAAAAGGGATAAATAAGGGAAGGGTGCATTGTGAGAAAACGGAAGTGAGGAAAAGTGAAAGAAAGTTGTGGAAGGATAAGTAGAGGAATTGACGAAAAATGAGGAAAAAGGAAGTAGAGGCAATGAGAAAGAGGGAGTTGGATAAAGTGGAAAGAGGTGGGTAAATTAGAAAGAAAACGAGGAGAGTAAGAAAAAATAAAAAAAAGGCAGTTAAGAAATCAGGAAAAATAAGGTTAAAAGAGTAGAATAAGTATAAAAGAAGGAAGGAAGGTAAATTAGGAAAAGTGATTCAAAATGAGAATATGTGATAGGGAAGGTAAGGTTAAATAAGGGTAGTGGTAGAAGGGCAGTTAGAGAAAATGATTTAAGGGAATAAAGGAAAATACAGGAAGTAAGGTAATATAAGGGGAAAGGAAGTAATGCAATGAAAGGAAATGAGAAAAGGGTAGTACGGGGAATGGAGAAAAGTAAAAAGAGGGGTGTATTGTAAGCGGTAGAAAGTAAGAGGACGTGAGGTGAAGTCATGTCAGAGAATGTAGAGGAAGTAAAAGGAAATAAGAGGAAAGGTTGTGAGGGAGAATGAGGAAAGATAAAATAGGGAAAGTGGGGGTATGTTGTATAGGAAATGTGAAGGACATGACGAAAGTGAGAATAAATAAGAAAGAGTCAGTTAATTAGTGAGAAAAAATAAGGGTTGGGGCAGTAAAAGAATTAAGATAAAAGGAAGGGAGGTGAGGTAGGAGAAGTGATTGAATATGAGGATAGGGGATGAAGGAAGTAAGGGCAAAATGATGGTAAAGAAATTAGAGCAGTAATTAAAAATAAGGGAAGGGGATTACGAGAAATAGAGAACAATGAGGGGTGGCGTGTATTGTAAACAAGGGAAAGTAAGGGCAAGTTTGTGGAGCGAATGCGAAGGAAGTGATGGGAAATAAAGGAAAAGGCAGTAGAGGAAATGAGGGAAGAAGAAGTAGGGGATATGGGATAGGCAGAGAAAATAAGGCAGCAAGTGGTAAGAGTAGGAAAAAATGAGGAAGAGCCAGTTCCGGAGTAAGGAGAAATAAGAAATAAAAGAGCAGAAGTAGTGAGATTAAAGGAAAATAGGCTAAAGTAAGAAAAGTGATTGGAAATAAGGCTATGGGGTAAAGGAAGTAGGGGTAAATGAGGGTAGAGAAAAAGGGAGAGAGCATCACGAAAAATGAGACAAAATTAAAGAAGGAGTGTATAGTAAGCGAGAAGAAGTGTGTGGAGGTATGAGAAGTGTGGGTAAATAAACAAAGGTATGGTATTGAAAGTAAGGGGGAGTCCAAAAGATGATCATAAATGAAAATAAATAGGGGAAGGTAGGTGAAGGCTGAAGGAAGGATATAGAGAAAGGGAAGTGTCATTTCGGAAAGTGAAGAGAAAGGGAAGTAAAGAAGAAGACAGTTGAAAAAGAAGGCGAAGCTGAAAGAGTAAGGAGAAATAAGGGGTAAAAGAGTAGGAGAAGAAAAGGGAAATAAAGAAAAGCATAGTAGGAAAATGTGGGAGAACTTTGTAAAGAAGCTGAGAAAAGTAAATGCGTATAGGGAGAAATAAAGTGATGCATTAATTAGAAATAGAGGGAGGGAAGTTTAAAAAATAAAAATAAATGAGCAGAGAGGTGTATTATAAGAAAGAATATTTAACAGAACATGAGGTGGAATTATAGAAGAGAAAGTAGAGAAAGCGATATTAAATGAAAGAGAAGGCAGTAGGAGAAATAAAGGAAATGTGGCGGAAGTAAGAAAAGTGAGAGGAAATAAGGAAAGGAGTAGTAAAGAAGTGAGAAAAATAATAGTAATGAGAAAAGAAGAAGTAAGGAGAGAGGTGGGAATGTAAATTAGGAGAAGTAAGGAGAAATTAGGAAAGGACAGAATGGAAAGTAAGGGTACATAAGAAAAGAAGAATCAAAGCAGTAATTGGAAATGAGGGAAAGGAAATTTAGGAAATGAGGAGAAATGAGATGAGGGTATATTGTGAGTGAGGAGAAGTGCTAAAAAGTGAGCGAAAGTTCTAGAAGTAAAGGTAGAGAAAGTGTAGAAAAAATGATGCGAAAGGCAGCAGAGGGAATGAGGAAACAGGAAGTAGGTACGTATGAGTAGGTAGGGAAAATAAGGAGGGACTGAGAAGTATAAAAAGAAATAAGTAAGAGGCAGTTAAGGAGTGAAAAAAATAAAAGGTGGGATAGTAGAAAAAGTGAGATAAAAAGAAGGAAGGTAGAGTAGGAAAAGTGATTGGAAATTAGAATAGGGGATAGAAGAAGTGAGAGTTAATAGAGGTAGAGAAAGTAGGGCAGTGAAGGGAAATGATAAGAGAAAATATCAAAAAGTAAGATAAAATAAGAAGAGGAGTATATTGTAAGCAAGGGTAAATGAGTGGTTGTGGTAAAAATGAGAGTAAATAAAGAGACGAACGGCAATGAAAGTGAAAAGGAGTAGAGAAAATCATTAAAAATTAGGGAAAATAGAAGAAGGGAGGAGAGGGCTGAGGGAAGGATGCAGGGGAAGGATGCAGGGGAAGGAAAGTGTCATCTGGGAAAGCTAAAAAAGGGGAAAGTAAGAAAGAAAGAAGTTAAGGAAGGGTTCAGAGGGTGAAATAAAGAAAAGAAAAGTAAGAAAATATATTACCTTATAAAAAATTTAAAAAATCTGAACTTTGACCTTTCCTTGAATCTCAAGCAACGCTTTCAAATCTGCCACTATAATCTCATTTAGACTTATCAGACGCGGGGTGAAAATAAATAAAAAAATTAATCTGGAAGGATCCAGTCAGAAGATGGAAAATTTTTTGTTTTATGATGCCGTTAAATAACCCTCTTTTCCTGGAAAAGGGTGGGGTGGGTTTGATGGATGTAGTGGGTGTGAGGTGAATATTTTTGGAGAATGTCCGCAGGGCCGAGTTTTCTTCCCGTAAGGGGTGTAGAAATGTCTCCAAGAGGGGAATGGAAAATCGGAGGTGATTGGTATGAGTGGATCGCATTAACCAGTCTGCCGAATCAGAAACGAATTTCCACCCTGATTGCATTTTTATAGCTTTCCTTCGCGTAAACTCGTTCTAGTTTTCGCTTTTCGACTTAGGAAAGTCGGATTTAAAAGATAGTAAGGTTTGTTGCATGAATTTAAAATAATATAATTTTTACATATTTCATGAAATTATTAAAATTGTAGTACATTTAAACTTTTTTTTTATTACCAATAAGGGCTTAAAAATTAATTATTATTTTTATTGATTAAAAATGAATTTATTCAAAACTATGTAGTTTAATCTTAGACTATTTTGTTTAATTATTTGTTTAAAAAAATTATTAAACATTAAGTAATTAGAATTTAAGATATCTTCAGAAGTATAATCGATTCGGGAGAATTATTTTTTAGAATGCTATAAATTAGGTATCGATAGGTCTTGAACGAATTGCTCATTCAGCATCAGTGAACTGAAAGTGGACGATAAGCTTGCACAATTGTAATAGGCGTTATAAGGAGTAGTAAGTTTTAAACATTAAAAAATTAAAATTAAAAAATTCTGGAAATCATGAAATTTCTAAAATTATAAAAATTTCTTATTCGAAAATTCCTGAATAATAAAATTCCCTACATAAAATTTTCGAGGGACGACAGAAAAATCCCGGAAAAAAACTCCCGACGCTGTTAAACTCTCAAATAATAAAATCACCGAAATAACAAAAATTTCCAAAATAAAAAAGTCCAAAATTTACAAATTTCCAAATAATACAATTCCCAATATGATACAAATTTCTGATTAAAAAACTCCTCACTAATAATATTCCCAACAGAAAGTTACCAAAGGACGGCGGAAAAATCCCGAAAAATAAAATTCCAGGAATTATAAAATGGCCAAAATATAAACATCCGGACACTGTAAAATTTCCAAAAATATAAAAATTCCTGATTGGGAAATTCCCAAATAATAAAATTATCGAAATTATAAAATTGGCAAAATATTAAAATTCCGAATTCAAGAATTCCCGAAAAATGAAGTTTTAAAAATTATAAAAATTCCTAATTCGGAAATTCCCCAAGAATAAAATTCCTAAAAATATAAAGTCATTAAAATATGAAAATCTGGACACTGTCAAATTCTTGAATTAAAAAATTCCGGAAATTATAAAATCGTTAAAATATGAAAATCCCAAATTCGAAAATTTCCGAATAATAAAATTCCCATAATTATAAAAATCACTAATTAGAAAATTGCCCAATAATAAAATTCCTTTAATTATAAAATTTCCAAAATATCAAAATCCCGAATTTAAAAATTCTCGACAGAAAATTGTCGAGAAACGACACAAAAATCCCAAAAAACAAAATTTACGACACTAAAATTCACTAATTCAAAAATTCAGGAAATTATAAAATTGACGAAATATGAAAATCCCATATTTGGAAATTCCCGAATAATAAAATTCTTGAAATTATAACAATTCCAAATTTATAAATTCTACAACAGTAAGACTCTTGAAATTATAACATTGACAAAATATAAAATCTTTGAATTTAAAAATTCATTTGATAATAAAATTACTAAAATTTGAACAATTTCTAATTGAAAAGTTTCACAATAATAAAATTCCTAGAATTATAAAATTTCTAAACATAAAAATTCCAAATTTCAAAATTCTTAAATAATATAATTTCTCACAGGAAATTTTTAAGGAACAGCAGAAAAATCTCGAAAAATAAAATTCCAGGAATAATAAAAACGCCAAAATATGAAAACCTCAAATTTGAAAATACTTGAGTAATAAAATTCTTAAAATTATAACAATTCCTGATTAAAAAATTCTCTAATAATAAAATTCGCCAATTATACAATTCCTGAAATTATAAAATGGGCAAAATATAAAAATCCTGACACTGTAAAATTTTCAAAAATATAAAAATTCCTAATTGAAAAGTTTCCAAATAATAAAATTATCAAAATTATAAAATTGACAAAATATTAAAATTCCGAATTTGGGAATTCCCGAATAATGAAATGCCAAAAATTTTTTAAATCCTAATTTGGAAATTCCCTAATAATAAAATTCCTAAAAATATGAAGTCGTTGAAATATAAAAATCCCGGCACTGGAAAATTCTTGAATTTGAAAATTCCGAAAATAATAAAATTGCCAAAATATAAAAATCCCAAATTAAAAAATTTCCAAATTTAAAAATCCCCAAAATCATAAAAATCACCAATTAGAAAATTTCCCAATAATAAAATTCCTGAAATTATAAAATTTCCAAAATATGAGAATCCCGTAAAATAAAATTCACGACACTAAAATTCACGACACTAAAATTCACGAATTTGAAAATTCAGGAAATTATAAAATTGACGAAGTATAAAAATCCCATATTTAAAAATTCCTGAATAATAAAATTCTCAAAATTATAACAATTTAGAATTCGAAAATTTCACAACAGTAAAATTCCTGAAATTGTAAAATTGACAAAATATAAAAGCCCTGAACTCAAAAATTTACTTAATAATATAATTACAAAAATTTAAACAATTTCTGATTGGAAAATCCCACAATAATAAAATTTCTGAAATTATAAAATTGCCAAACATAAAAATTCCGAATTTCAAAATTCCTAAATAATATAATTTTTCACAAAAAATTTCCAAGGAACAGCAGAAAAATCCCAAAGAATAAAATTCCCGACACAGTAAAATTCCCGACACAGGAAAATTCCGAAAATTTTAAAATTAATGGAATATGAAAATCCCAAATTTAAAAATTCACAAATAGTGAAATTTTCGATCAATAAAAACCTCAAAATTAGAAAAATTCCAAACTGGAAATTTCTCTAATAATAAAATTCCTAAAATTATAAAAATTCCAAAATATGAAAATCCCGAATTTGAAAATTTTCGAATTATGAAATTCCCAGTCATAAATTCCTTATTGGAAAATTCCCTAGTAATAAAATTGCTGTAATTAGAAAATTGCCTAAGTATAAAAATCCTGAATTTGAAATTTTGACAGAAAATTGCCGAGGGACGGCAGGAAAATCCTAGAAAATAAAATTTCCGAACCTGTGAAATTCCCGAATTTGAACATTCCAGAAATTATAAAATTGCCGAAATATAAAAATACTGAACTTGAATATTCCCGAATAATGAAATTCCCAAAATTATGAAAATTCCTAATTACAATATTCCTGAATAATAAAATTCCTGAAATTATACAATTCTCGAAATATTAGATTACTGACTGAAAAAATTCTCGGATAATAAAATTGCGTAAAAAGAAAAATTTCGAATTCAAGAATTCCCAAATAATATAACTCTCGACCGATAATTGTCGAAGGACGACAGAATAATCCCGGATGATGAAATTTCAAAAATTTGAAAATTCCCAAGTAATGAAATTCTTAAAATCATAAAAATTCCAAAATATAAGAATCCCGATTTTGAAAATTCCCAAAAAATAAATTTACTGAATAATCAAAATCCCAAAAGTTTATAATACTGCTAAATTGGAAAATTCCTGAGAAGTAAAATTCCTAAAAGAAAATTGACGAATATTATATATCTAAATTAAAAAATTCTTAAGTCATGAAATTCCTTAACTTAAACAATTACCAATTTTTTTATTATAAAAATAATTTATTTATTAGAAATACAATAACCAAATATTTGTATACAAAAATTATTTTTGATTTTTTGTGTGTCTGAAATTATTATTTAAATTCAAGATAACAATAATTAGAAAAATATATTTCTAAATTAATTTTTTTCAAAATTATTGCTGTGTGTTGATAATAATTTTGGATTATTGTACTTTTAATTAATAAATAATATTTATGAAAAAAATATTTGGTTAAGTTCGGGAATTTTACAATTGAAAGATTTTCTGTCGGGAATTTTCCGATTCGGTAATATTATAAACTGTCGAGAATTTTAATATTCATATCTTATTTATTTATAAAATAAAGTTTTTTAACTAATTTTTTTAATCTATTAAAAATTATTTATTTATTATTATTTATTAAAAATTGTTAAAAACTTGTTTTCTATCTCAAAAATTCAGAAAAATTTTTTAACACTAAATAACACAAAAAACAGAGTGACATCTTAAAAAATAATAAATAATAATTTTTTCTGACTAATATAAGCTTAATCTGTATCTGTTAAATATAGAAAAATATAAAATAATAATTGGGTAATATTTTTGTTACGTCGTTTTTCCTGTTGACCAAACCCACAGTTTTCTTTGTTTTTGTTACAGAGACCTACTCGGTAAGATGAAAAATAAGAATTTTCCTTTGTTGCGACCTTCTTCTAATCCAAAAAAAAACATCACTAAGAGTTTTCACTTTTTCTGTACGGGAGAAAGACGATTTTACCAGTGACAAAAGCGCACGAGATTCTCTGTATAGGGAAGAATGACTGGAATTTGTGCATCGGAAGGATTTGCCATTTATGTATCACGAACCTAAAATATTAAGTAACTTACCCTACTCCCCGCCTCCCCCGAAGTACGGAGTGAAGGCGACTAAGGTGTGGGGTAAATTTGGCTAAGCTATGGGGTAAAGTCGGTTTGAATATAAGGTGAAGTTGGCTAGGGTACAGGGTAAAGTCGGTAAGAGTAGGGGGTAATGTCGGTTCTGGTACAGGGTTGAGTCGTCTAGGATGCGGGGTAAAGTCGGCTAATATATGGGGTAGAGTCGGTTCAAATATAGGGTAAAGTTGGCTAGGGTACGGAATAAAGTCGTTTAGAGTACAGGGTAATGTCGGCTCTGGTACCGGGTTAAGTCGT
>JAUELO010000020.1:2991251-3004572 GCA_032357855.1 Amphibolips quercusostensackenii
GAGTACGGGGTAATGTCGTTTTTGGTACATGGTAAAGTCGGCTAGGGTGCGAGGTAAAACCATTTACAGTACAGGGTAATGTCAGTTCAAATATAGAATAAGGTTGGCTAGAGTACGAGTCAAAGTTCGATAAAGTACGAGATGATATTAGTTCGCGTGCAGAGTAATGTCGGTTCTGGTACAGGGTTAGGTCGGCTAGAATCGGGGTAAAGTCGGCTAAGTTACGGGCTAAGGTCGTTTCGAATATAGGGTAAAGTTGGCTAGGGTACGGGGTAAAGCTGGTAAGAGTACCAGGTAATGTTGAATCTGGTACAGGGTCAAGTTGGCTAGAGTGTAGGGTAATGTCGGCTAAGGTACGAGGTCAAGTCGGTTCGAATATAGGGTAAAGTTAGCTAGGTTATGGGGTGAAGTCGGTTAGAGTACGGGGTAATGTCGTTTTTGGTACATGGTAAAGTCGGCTAGGGTGCGAGGTAAAACCATTTACAGTACAGGGTGAAGTCAGTTCAAATATAGAATAAGGTTGGCTAGAGTACGAGTCAAAGTTCGATAGAGTACGAGATGATATTAGTTCGCGTACAGAGTAATGTCGGTTCTGGTACAGGGTTGAATCGGCTAGGGCGCGGGGTAAATTTGGCTAAGGTACAGGGTGAATTCGGTTCGAATATAGGGTGAAGTTAGCTAGGGTATGGGGTAAAGTCGATTAGAGTAGAGGGTAATTTTGGTTCTGGTACTGGTTTATGTTGGCTAGGGTGCGGGGTAAAGTCGGCTAAGTAACGAGGTAAAGTCGTTTTTAATATAGGGTAAAGTTGGCTAGGGTACGGGGAAAGTCGGTTAGAGTACCGGGTAATGTAGTTTTTGGTACAGGCTCAAGTTGGCTAGATTACGGGGCGAAGTTGGGTAGGGTATGAGGTAAACTCAGTACGCCAACAGGGTAAAGTCGGCTTGTATACGGGGTAAAGTCGGTTAGAGTACGGGGTAGTGTCGGTTTTGGAACAGCGTAAAGTCAGTTAGAGAGCGGGGTAAAGGCGTATACTGTACAGGGTATAGTCGGTTCGGATATGGGGCAAATTTGGCTAGCGTACGAATTAAAGTCAGCTAGGTTACATGGTAAGGTCAGCTAGTGTACAAGATATAGTCAGTTAAGGTTCAGACTAAAATCGGATAAGGTACAAGGTAAAGTCAGTTTGGGTACCGGGTAAAGTTGGCTAGGGTACAAGGTAAACTCTGCTAAGGTACGGGTTAAAGTCGGCTGGGGTACATAGTAAGGTCAGTGACGACACGGGGTTAAGTCGATTTAGGTACAGGGTAAAATTCGCTAGAGCATGGGATAAACTCGTTTGAGTGCGAAATAAAGTCAACTAAGGTACAGGGTAAAGTCGGTTAGGGTATGAGGTAGAGTAGGTTCGGGTGCGGGGAAGATATGGTTCGTCTGCGGTGTAAAGTTGGCTAGAGTACAGGGTAATTTAGGCTAAGGTACGGGTTAAAGTCGGCTGCGTTACAGAATAAAGTCGGTCAGGAAACGGAAATAAAGTCAATTAGTATGCGGGGTAAAGTCGGCTCAAGTACAGTGTGAAGTTGTCTAGGGTACAGGGTAAAGTCGATTAGGATACGGAGTGAAGCTGCTAGGAGTATGCTGTGATGTTGAGTAGGATACGAAGTAAAGTCGGTAGGGTAAGGGGTAAAGTCTGCTAGGGTAAGGGCACGTAACAAAGTCATGTAGAGAATGGGATAAAGTAAAGTAGAGAAAGAGGTAAAGTCGTCTTGATTGCGGGATAATGTCAGCTTGAGTATGGGCTAAAGTTGGGTAGAGTACGCGGTAAACTCAGCTAAGATACGGGGTAAAGTCAACTAGGGCGCGGGGTAATGAAAGCTAGGGTAAGGAGTTAAGTCGGTTAGGGTACAGTTATAGTCGGCTAGAGTACGAAATGAGGTAGAAAAGGGTACGAAGTAAAGTTATCTACGGTATGGATGAGCTTATGTAGGGTATAGGGTAAAGCTATCTAAGGTGGGAGTAAGGTCAGCTAGGCTATAGGGTGGGTAAAGTAAGCTAGGTTACGGGATGTCAGCTTGGGTGCAGGCTAAACTCAGGTTGGGTAAGGAGTAAACTCGACTAGAGAACAATTTAAAATCGGCTGAGGTACGTAATAATGTTAGCTAGGTTACTGGGTAAGGTTAATTAGAGTACAAAGTAAAAGCAGCTAGGGTATGGGGTAAAGTCAGTTAGGTAACGGGGTGAAGTCGGCTATGGTGCAGTGTAAATTCAGCAAGGGTAAGGGGTAAAGTCGAACAGGGTACAAGTTGAAGTCGGATAGGCTACAAGTTAAAGTCGGCTAGAATAGGTGTACAGTCAGGTAAGGGGTAAAGTTGGCTAAGGTGCAGGGTAATGTCAGCTTGGAAACGGGGTAAAGTCGACTAATGTGCGTTGTAAAGTCAGAAATGGTACAGGGTAAAGTCAGCTAGGGTGTGGGGTAATGTCGACCAGGCTACAAGATAGAGTCAGTAAAGTTTTTAATGTTCAGCCGGAAAAATAGAGACGAATTAATTAGAAAAAACAATTTCTTTACTTAATTTTTTTATTCTTGCTTGTATAAAAAAGGAATTCTGTATTTGTTATGTAGCCTAAATCATCTTTGGGGCTTAGAAAAATTTTCTTCGAATGACGTTGCTGTTTTTTTTTTAGCATTCAATCTATTTTTTTGTTATTTGTAAGAAAAATGCAAAAATTCTATTTTTCTCAAAAAATAGTCTTGAACACCTAGATGGTTAAGGCCTTAGAAAACTCACAAGATTTCTTCGTGATTCAAAAACAAACGCAGTTAAAAAAACTAAGCGAAAAAAGTGTGAATTTAAAAAAAAAATCTGCCATAGTCAGAAACGTAAAAATTGTACAGCTTAATGAGGTCTAAAGTTTTGACGTTTTGTAGAAAAAATGTGTATTTTTTGAAAAACATCTTTATTAGGGAAGAGAGGTCGGATGGAGACAGGAGAAAAAGCAGTAAAGTAGATGTGAGAAGAGAGAAGGATGTAAGGTTAGGGTTGACGAATCAAGAAGAGATGAGGAAGGGGAAGCAGGGAAAGGAAAGTAGAGGGATATTGGATATAGAGCGGAGGAAAAGCAGTAAAGAAGATGGGAGGTAAAGGATGGAAATAACCAGTGGTATAATGAATTGAGAAAAGGAAGGAAGAAAAATAACTCAAGGAAAAGAAAGAGAGTAGAGGTCGGATGGAGAGAAAAGGAGAAGCAGAAAAGCAAATGGGATGTCAGAAATAGAAATAAGGGTAGAAGTAGTAATTTGAGAAAAAAGCAGAGGCGGAAAATATAAAAAGGGAAGTAAGAAAGGAAAGGACTGATCGATATTGAAGAAAAATCAGTGGAGTATTTAGGAGAGTGTGAAGAGAAATTAGGGAATGGGTATACAATTATGGAGAATGGAAGAAAGGGAAAATAGGGAAGGTCGGATGGGTAAAGGGGGAGAAGCAGTGGAGTAAATAGGATGGGGGGAATGAAAATAAGGGTAAAGGTAGTAAATTAAGAAAAAAAGAGAGGCGGAAAAATATTAAAAGGGGAAGTAGAAGAGTGGAAGTGTTATAGAGAGTAGAGAAAAAGCAGCGGAGTATTTGGAAGAGGATGAACAGAAATAAGGAAATTGTTATACAGTGAAGGAGAGTGGAAAAAAGGAAAAGTAGGTAAGGTCGGATGGGGAGAGGGGAAGAAGAAGTGGAGTAGATAGAATGGAAGAAATAAAAATAAGTGTAAAGGTAGTGAATTAGGAAAAAAAGAGAGACGGAAAAATATTAGAGAGGAAATAGAAGATTGGAGGTCAGGTGGAGAGTGGAGAAAAAGCAGCGGAGTGTTTGGAGAAGATAAAGAGAAATAAGGAAATTGTTATACAGTAAAGGAGAGTGAAAGAAAGAGAAAGTAGGGAAGGTCGGACAAGGAGAGGAAGTAGAGCAGTGGAGCAAAGGGAAAGATGCGAAAAATAAGGGGTGCGTAGCGTTAGAAGAGTTTAGGAGAGCAAAGAGTAATGAATGCTAAGTCAATGAGCAGAGTTCATTTCCAAAATCAAACAAAATTATTAAGATTGTATTTCCTTGTCAAAGAAACAAAATTATGAAAAATGGTATACCCTTAGTATCAATTTTAATTGAAGGAAAATATTATTTACATTTTTAATTAAATTCAGCAGAGCAGAAATGAGAAGTCATAATGATAGTCCTTGTTATGGAACGAAATGCAAATCGCGGAAAATCGATGGAGAGTTATATGAAGGTATCAATCGGCCAACCCCTCGTGGCTCTTCAATCTACAATAGCTATGCTGTCACGGTTCGAGAACCATCTTCGCAAGTCGAGAGATAACAACCTACCAAGTTTTTTAAGCGTGTTAAATCACGTGTAAAACTTATTTGTTTTATCACACCCCGTCTGAGATGGAAGAAAAACTAATTAAAACCAAACAACCTAAAATTTTACATTTTTTTTAACTAACAAGGGAAGATCAATTATGCCGTTTTTGAGAAAATCTATATTAAAATATTCGCAACAGGCCATATAGAGTTTGGCAAAAAATATTTCCAATCGGCCAGTAGCTCAGGCAGTAGTGCATCGGATTCGCAGCCGGAAGGTTGCGCGTTCCATTCTCGCTGTCTGCACTTTTTTTATTTGTTAAAATGCTTGTAAATAAAATTTCCTTTAAGAGGCCTTATTAGTAAATGGATTTAAAGATTATTATTAATAGTGAATTTAAAAAATAATTTTATATGTTATTTCTGAAAATAAACGATTTCCTTTATAATTCCTTTTCAAGAGAAAAGTAAGCAACATTCTATAAAATAAAATCTCACGAGCTCTCAGAATACTTTTACACGCAAAGATATCTCGTAATTCAGGGAATTTGAGTGCTCACGCTGCATCAGATTCCAGTGCAGTGTACATAATGTAAGGAGGCATCACTATGCAAACGTATGCTAATTTCCTTCCCTGTTTGGCTGCTTCGATCCAATCGATATTGTAGTTGCCAACCATGCTTGAACTCAAGAAGAAAGTTTATCTATTTTCCTCAAGTCCCTCTTTTGAATTTTTTTTTCCTTGGAGTGAAATTCTCTCTTTAAAAAAGCCAATTATGGATCTCTGATGATTCTTTATTAAATCTTTTACAAAAATAAGGAATATGTTTTTAAATTTAAAAGGGCATGACCCACAGTGCAGTGGAATAGGAAATTGAGGTTCTTTCTCTTTAAATATTCCCGCTCTCCGCTTTGTTCTATTCTATCAAGTCCTATTCTATCCGATCCTGTCCTCTTTTATCTGATCTTATCTCATCGCCTTTCCCCTCACTTTTGCCATACTTTCATACCTCTCCTTACTTCACCTTCCTTTCTCTTCTACGCCATCCATCATTAATCCAGACCTTCCTCTCCTTTGTAAGCACTCCACCAATCTACTTTACCATCATCCCCTACTTCCCACACCCAACGCTGTTTCCCTTCCTCATACTATCTTCACCTAGACCTTCTCTACTTAACCTACTTCCCTTGATTCCAATCCACAATATACCTTAACACCTTGTACCTCCCGTAATCCTTCTACTTCTCCCACTACCTATCCCCACCCTTGCCCCTACTAAACATCATCACTTCTCCTCATTCTTCTTCCCTACTTTCCCTTCGCTCCCAACTACTCCATATATCCTCTTCTGAAGAACTTTGTTAAGCAATATTTAGTACAGAAAACACATTTTTCAACCTAATTGGTTTATCAGAATTATTTACAAGAATCTACAATATTTCTAAGTGTCAATGATGTTTATGGATTCGTTAATCAAAATTGTTTAGAAAAATAAAAAATTTTCCCACCTTTAATTATAAAAATTAGAAACAGAAAGTATGCTTAAAATCAGGATAAGTTGTTGAAGAAAATTCTTTCATAAATTTTTATACTCTTGTCACAGACGTGAATGGGTTTTATGAAACTTGGATGATAAGAGTATCGATTACTATCCCAGAAATGAACCAAATTTCCGATAGCGGAATCGAGTCGTTAGATAAAGACTTCCGGAAAGTTGCGAACAGCTTATGACAGTCTGTCGGAACTCAGTAACTTTCAAGTAGTCGACTCGTCCAGTTCTAAAGGCGCCTTCGATCTCTCTAAATCTAGAATTTCCGACTGAGAGTAA
Organism: Amphibolips quercusostensackenii; assembly: GCA_032357855.1. Lineage (NCBI taxonomy): Eukaryota > Metazoa > Arthropoda > Insecta > Hymenoptera > Cynipidae > Amphibolips > Amphibolips quercusostensackenii. Next base: position 2,997,427 of record JAUELO010000020.1, read on the forward strand.
CCGACTTCCTTGGGATATTTACGCAAGAGTATGCGCAGCTTCTCAATGTAAGCTTTCTGATCCGCCACTTTTCTTTCCAACTCACTTTTCCGATTTTCCAGGATCTCGAATTCCTTTTGTCTCTGATTTTCTATTGACAATGATTTGTTGTATGATCTTGTCGATTCAAATATCGTTATCAAACAAATTATGATCAAGACTCCGATCTGTAATTCAAAATGATCGATTTGTCAAGTTCAATTTAATAAATAAAATCATTTCTTCTTCTCTTATCCTTTTACTCCTTCTCTTCCACACCCTTCACACCCTCTTTCTCCTCCTCCACCTGCTCCTCTTCTCCTTCTTCTACTCCTTCTCATTTACATCCTCCACATCCTCCTCCACCTCTTCCATTTTCCTTTTCCCTTCCGCTTATCATTAATTTCCTTCCTTTCAGTCCTTACACTAATCCTAGTCATACCCTTTCAATTAGCATATATCCCTCTCTCCTTTCATTCCTTGCCCCTTTTTCTTATTTCAAAAATCCCTTTGTCCTTCCCATCCACCTATTGTATTTCCTATGACGCCTTCCACTTACTATTTATTTTCTCTCTATCACGCCTACCACTCACCTTAGTTATACCCTTCCTATTAGCTCACGCTTTTCTAAAACATATTTGATTATTCCTAATAGTCCTTGATCTTTCTCTCTGACCCTAATATTTCAAGCTCTGCTTCCACTTATTATTTATTTTCTTTCCATCACCTCTTCTTCCAACTCTAGTCATAGCCTCCCCATCAGCTAACATTCTCTCGATCAGCTTACTCCCTCCCCATTAGCTAATACCCTTCCCCTTTCCTTTTTACTTTTCTCTACTATCACTTGACCTTCATTTTCTACCTCTTACATTTTTCCTATCACCTCTTCCATTCACTACTTATTTTCTTCTTATCACCTCTCCAGTAATCATTTATTTCCCTCTTTTCAACCATTCCCCTTAACATGTTTATATCCTTTCCATCTTCTCACCTTATTCTACTCTTCTTCTTCATATTTCTCCTATCCCTTTACCCCCTTCTTTAAACCCTTATCTTTCCATCAGCGCTTTTTCTCACCATGCTCTTCTCCATTTTCCTAACATCACATTTTTCATTAACATTTTCCTACCCACTTCGATTTCTCATGATAAAAATGATTTGAAAATATATGACGTCTATATATTTTTGACTAGAAACCCTTCAACAATGAATTTTAAATGACTTTAAAATAAAACTTCTTTGCTTCTCAAAAATTGTTTCAGGTCCAGTGATATTGAAAAACCTCTTCTTAATTTATATATTTTTATCCTTTTTAATATTTTTATGCAATATCTAAAAATGTGAATAATAAAGCTTAAACTATCCCTTATTTTACTCATCAACTCTTCCACCTAATCTAGTCATGTATTTCTTATTAGCTCTTCTCACCTTTTTCCTGATCCCTCTAGTCCTTTTATTTTTTATTTTCTCCTACTTCTTAATCCGAAACACCAACCATTTCCTTTGCAATTTATTTTCTTCTCTTCAACCCTTTCACTTTACATGTTCATAACCTTTCCTTTCATCACAGCTAGTTTCCTTACCCTTTTTTATCCCTTCTATCCCTTTACCCTCTCCGACCATAATTCTATCCTCCCCACCCATTAATTTATCCTCTCCGCCCATCCCTTATCTTACCGATCACCCCTTTCACTTACTATGTAGTAGCCTCCCATCTTCAATCTCCCTTTTCACTTACCATATATGTTCTTTTTATCACCCCTTCCACTCTCCCTTGTCATACATTCACTATTATCTCATCCCTTCCTGCTTCTCTTTTTATGTATTCCTTTAACCCTTTTACCTTATTTCCCACCCCTTATCTCACCCATCACCCCTTCCATTCACAACTGATTTCCTTCCCATCACCCCTCCTACTTACCATTTACCTCTCTTCACTTACCTTTTCCTCTTACACTAGTCACACTTTTCTATAATTTTATCTTATTCCTATCTCTTTTTCTTCTATTTCATCTCTTTACACTCTCCTTACTCCTCCCTCTGGACATAGAAACTACAAAATTCTTAGAAATTAAAAAAAAAAATAATTTTTTTTTTACAGAAAAACAAAGATTGCGATGAATGAATTTGCTTAACTTACTATTGAATTTCTCTACTAAATTTTCAAAATAGCCAAAATAACAAAAAAGAACAAAGAAAAAGAGGATAACCTCAAAATGACACTTCTTTTTTCTCTTCACCTTTTCATTTACTTTTACTTTTTTAAATTTATTTAGGTAGAGGTATTAAAAAGTGTGTTGTCCAAATTAAATCATTAGATTCCTGTTTTTACATTTTAAAATGTTGTTTTGTTGTTGAAGTGTAATTTTAATTTTGATTTATTCTTAATCTGATTTGCTAAATTTCAACCTATAGCAATGCATTACAAAATTGTGGATTTTAACAAATTTTCAGAAAACGAACATCTAATATTTGTTTTAACAAACTTTTGTGTTAGATTATTTACTTTAAAATTTTAAAAAATCAGGTTTAACTGAGTTTTCATACTACAAGGAATAAATCAAACTGCCGTTTAAATATTTTTTATTTAATTTTTAAATGTGGAATAAAACTTGTGGGAACGGAAGCTTTTATGATTGATGTAACGTCAGTTATACGGGCTGTCCTTGACAGTGATTGGTTATTCAGTACTCTGAAAAAATCGCGTGTCACATTCAATTTTTTTATCGATACTCAGCGTGAACATTTACTGACATTTAAAATTTTAAAAATTTGATATTGGTATACGAAACTACTTTCTCTCATTATACTTCAACCTTCGCTTCGCCCTCCATTCTCTAACTTCTTCCTTATCTTCTTTCTCCTTTTTTCTCTGCCCCAGGAAACACTTCTCAACCCCTAATCTTCGATTCTCACATATCCCCTCACGTCCTGTACTTACCCTCCTTTGAAACATCTACTATTCGTTCTTCCCCTAATTTTATTTTCTCTTACTTCCCCTCTCGACAGTTCTTATAATCTTATATGACCTACTTCCCCTGCTACAAATTTCCTCATTTTCTCTTACACACCCTACTTTCTTTTCAATAATTTCTTTCTAGTTTCTCTACTTCTTATTATTTTCTCTTACTCCCTTCTCTTTTCCACTACTCCTTCTAAATCGCTCCCTTATCTTCCTTTCTTCGTTTTTTCTCAGCCATAGTCCTCTCTTTCCTAATTTTACTGCCCTAATTTTCCTGAATTTTCCTCCTAACCCTCCCTAATTTATCCTTACTACTCCCACTCTTCCTCCAATCATTACCCCACACTTTCCTAATCACTTCTTCCATAATTTTCTATCACTTCCCCTCTTTAATTTTAATCACTTCCCTTCCATAATTTTCCCTCAATTTCTCTACATTTCCTTTAATTCCACTACATTTCCTTATTTCCCCTCACTTCTCTACTACTTCCTTTCTCTTTTACCCTACTTTCCTCATTTCCCCATACTTTTTTCATATCTAACCTTGTTTCCCCATAAATTTTCTTTTTTAGTTTCCTTGAATTTCTTTACTAACTTTCCCCTCATTTTTCTTACTTTCTCTACTTCTGCTTCCCCTACCATCATTTCATCTTACTTCTCCTTATACCTCTTTTCTCATTTCGTGTGACTTCTCCTGCATTACCTGAGTTGATTTCGCCTATCCCTTTGTACTCGACCTTATTTCCTCTTACTCTCCTACTACTTCCCCACCCTTCCTATACTTTCTTTCATCATTTTCTCATACTTTTCCTGCTACTGCTTCTATTATTTTCCATTATTTCTCCCGTTTCCCCTTATTTCACCTCACTCCTGTATTGCCTCTTCCCTCCTCACTTAGTATTGTCCTTTTTTTATTTTTCCTTACTCCTCCACAACCCTACCCCTCTTAACCACACTTGCTTTTTTAATTCTCTTCAATTACTCTTTTAATATTGTCACTATTTCTTCTTCTCCTCATTCTTCCTCATTCCCTAATGCTACTTCTCTCTTCAATACTACTTCGTCTACTTTTCCCTGTTTCCCCTTATTCCCTTACTACTATTACCCTTTTCCTCTGATTTTCCTTCTTTAGTTTCCTTTTACTCCCCTGACAGTTCCTTCCTCTTTTCCCTAAAATTTCTTTCTTTTATTTCTTTTATTTCCATTAGTAACTTTTCTTTTATTTCTGCTCGCTTCCTCTACTTCTACTTTTCCCCTAATTTCCATTTCACATACTATAAGACCCCTTTCTTCATTTCTTCACACTTCTCCTAGATCTCCTGCTTTTCACACATCATTTTATCTCACTTTTCCTACTACCGCTTGCCTATTGCCCCTCACTTCCTCTACTTTCCCTTCCTCTACTTTCCCTTCCTTACTTTCACCTTACTTTCTCTACTTGCCCTTAATTTCCCTCACTTGCCCACTAATTTTCCACTTTTTCCCTACTTCCTATTCGATCATTTTCTCTTACATTACCTGCTACAACTTCTCTTATTTTCCACTACTTCTTCTACTCTACATCATTTTCTCTCACTCCCCCATTACCCCTTTTCTGTTTCCTAATGTTTTTTTCTTCTTTTATTTCTACTCACTCTACTACAACCTGACGTCTCTTTCTCCCTACTTATCTTTCCATCATTTTCCTCCACTTTCTTGTCTTTTCCTCTTACTTTTTATCACTTTTTCTACTTTCTCTTATTTCCCCCTACCTTCCTGTTGTCCCTTTCCCCCTTCCTCGTGATTTTCCTTCCTTTATTTCTTCTCACTTCTCTACTACCCCACGCCTCTTTTCTTGTAGTTTCCCTTCCCTCATTTCCGATCACTTTTCCTACTAACTTCTTATTTAATTTTCCTTACTTTGCCTACTCTTCCTGAATTTTTTTGACTAATTTTCTTTCGCTTACCCTGCTACCCCTTGCCTCACTCCCAATCACTTCTTCTACTTTCCCTACAATAATTTTTCCTCACTTCCCTACTTCTTTTTTCCTTTGTGATTTCCTCTCGCTCCCCTACTACCTCACAGTCTTTTCTATCAAATTCTACTTTCCTCATTTTCCCTTACTTATCAATATCTTGTTTCTCTCTTTACTTGTCCCTGTTTCTGCTCAAACTTTTACTACCTAACCCATATTACATGTCACCCCTATTACTTCTTGACTCTTTGCTTAAGATTTTTTTTCCTTTATTTCCCCTTACTTCTGTACTACCCTCTCTTTCTCCCTTGTTTTTCTTACCTCGTTTTCCATCACTTTTTCTACTAACCCTCTTTTCAATCCTTCTCACTTTCCCTTCTTTACATACAGTCCTTTGAATAATTTTCCCTCACTTTCCCTGCTACCCTTTTCCTCATTTCATATCACTTTCGCTTCTTCATATTTAATAATTTGTGCTCACTTCCTTACTACCTCTTTTTTTTTGTCATAATTTCCCCTAGCTCTCTTACTACTCATCCCACTTCCCTAAAAATTTAACTTCCCTCATTTCCCCTTACTTTTACATTTTCCCTTTCTTCCTTGACTTTTCTGTATTTTCCCTCACCCCCTACAATTTCTCTACTCTGACCCTACTTTCCCTTCCATAATTTCCTTTCACTTTTCGTTCTATCGTTTCTCTTATTTTCCATCACTTCTCCTACTTCTGCTTATTTTCCCTTACTGTCCTATTACCCTGTCCCTTTTCCCTTGTGATTTTTCTTTCTTTATTTCCTCTCACTTCTCTACCACGCCACCCCACTTCTTCTCTAGTTTCCTTTTCCCCATTTCCCATTACTTGCCTCACTAACCCTCTATTCAATTCTCCTATCCTTCCCAACATTTCCCACATTTTTTTGCATACTTTTTCCTCACTATCACTGTTACCTCTTCCCTCATTCTCAATCACTTTTTCTAGTTTTTCCCAATAATTTCTTCTCAGTCCCCTACTACTCCTTTTTTTTACTCTAATTTCCCCTCGCTTTCCTACTACCCTATCCTTCTTCCCCACTAATTTCACCTACCTTACTTTTCTTCTCTTTCCAATTTACCCTCACTTCCTTTACTTGTCTCGTTTCTCCTTAGTCCTCTACTACTTCTCGACTCTTCCCCTACTATCGCTTGCATCATTTTTCCTAACTTTCGCTTTCACTAGTCCTTTTATTTTCCATCAATTTACCTAGTTCTCCTTATTTTCACTCACTTTATTACCACCCCCTCTTTCTCCTAATTTTTCTTTCCCTCACTTTCTATTACTTTCCTTACTAACCCTCTATTCAATTTTCTTAACTTTTCATACTTCTCTTACATTTCTTCGCATTATTTCATCTGACTTTTTCTGCTACCCTAACCACATTTCCAATCACTTCTTTCACTTTCCCTCTGATAATTTTTCCTCATTTCCCTACAACCTCTTTCCTCTTTCCTGATTTCCCCTCCCTACCCTGGCTTTCCTACTACCCTACCCTTCATTTCCCGAAATTTTACTTCTCTCGTTTTTCCTTACTCACCGATTTCACCTTACTTTCTTCATTTCCCCTTATTTTCTCTTACTCTCCTACTAACTTCTCTCTTCACCCTAGTTTTCTTTTCCCTCATTTTCCATCATTAGCTCTAAAAACTATTTTTTAAATGGTGCAAATTCTCTTTTATAGTATAGTTAAGCCTCTTTCCAAATTACATATTTGGATAATTTATAATATTTTTATACAAAATATAAAAATATAAATGATGAAGTTAACCATTATCTTACTTTAAGTACCTTATTATATATTTAAAAAAAATCTTTTTACCTCAATCATCCCCTGAGTTCCAATCTCCTCTGCAGACAAATCGTCCAAGGGTTGAAATTGCATTTTTGATTTCTTAATTTTATTGTTATCAAAAAGTAACTTTGTCCGAAATTCGAACCAGTGATAGTAATGCCCTGGTAATATCAAAAAATATTTTCTAAAAAAGGGATGGACTTTGGCGTATTTAACGATTTTTCTGGATAGCGGCGTAGTTAATTGTCTGCAAAATTGTGTCACCAGAGATAAAAACGGGAGTCGCATTTTGTCAGATTTAATCCACGTATTTATACGCTTAAAACCCAGCTTGACCTAAAATTTTAACCAAACTTTAACCTCATACTTTGACATTTTGTCGGAAATC
>JAUELO010000020.1:3023816-3038250 GCA_032357855.1 Amphibolips quercusostensackenii
GGGGGGGGGGGGGGGGGGGGGGGGGGGTGCAGGTTCAATGAAACCAGGCCACCATCCCCTCCAGCTACCGTGACTGCATCTCTTACGTTAAAATACATCCCCATTCAGGCATTAGGGCACGTATGCACTTTTCCACTGCATCCACTCTTTCGTATCCCAAATTCCACTCTCGTCATTTTTTATCGTTACAATCATGTTCAAATTTATTTTTCATCTACTTTAAAAAAAAAATTGCTTAAGTCACTCGCTGTTTCTAGATTTTTATCATTTATTTTTTTCCTCTCGATATTTTCTGAAATTTAGATAGTAATAAATTAATTAATAAATGATTAATAAAATAAATAATAAGTTAAACAAATAAAGTGACAAAATTTAAAAAAAAATATTTCAACAGTTAAACACTACAGTCAAGAATTTGTTTCTCATAATTGTTTTAATTGCTTATAATAATTAGGTTAGATAAGTCGAAAAATAATACAAAAAATTTTTGAGAAATTTTTTTTACAAAAATCCTTAAAGCCTTAAAATCGTCCAGTTTTTGTTAAATTTTTAGAAATCTTCTGAAATGTGCAGAAATGTTTTTGAATATTCTTCTCAGATTATTTTTTCTAATAAGAAAATTGTTTTTAATTTCTTTCGTGATAATGCTTGAAAATTTTATTTCAAAATATTAAAAAATGTCAATTTTGTTTAAAATTTTTTAAAATTCAGAAATGTTCTTGGATTTTTAATAACCCTGCAAAATTAAAAAAAAAGCCTTAAAATATTCCGGATTCTCTTTCCACAATTTCAAGTCTTGAAATGTTTTAAAATTTTTTTAAACATACTCTTAAAAGTAAGTTTTTAAATTTAAAAAACATTTTTAATTTTCTGATAAATATTGGGAAAATTGTTTTATTCTTTTTTTTTTATTTAAAGACAATAACATTTTAAATCTTGCTTGAAAATTTTTTTAAAAACCTTTTCAAGTTTAAAAATTATTTTTTAAGCCTCTTAAAATTTTTGATATCTCTTAAGCTTACTTGATTTTTTTTCAAAAAAATTTATTATTTTGCAATATTAAAAAAATTGTTGCTAAGATATTCTACATTCTTTTCCGAAATTTATAAAATTATTAAAAATGTTTTGAAATCCTTTTTCAATTTTCTCTTAAGAAGTTATCCTGAATTTTGAAAATTTTTTTAAAAATAAGTTTTTAAGAGGAAATTGAAACAGAAAATTAAAGCAGAAAATTAAAGCATTCAAAATTATCTCATGAAAATTTTGAAAAAAAAAATATATTTTCGAAAAAATTTTCATTTCAGCACGATAACAAAATTTATGTAAAATATCGAGCAAATTTAAGAGTTATGAAAAGATTTGAAAGTTATTCAAATCTTGAGTAGAATTAAAAAAATTCAAAAGAAGATGTAAATACACATTTGAAGCATTCGAAAAAAATAAGATCTTTAAGAATTTTTCAAGGTTTCAAAAAAATATTTTTTTTTTAATTTTCAGCAAAACTTGAAATGACTTTTTATTTTAAAAAATTAATTTATAGATATTGAAACATTTAAAATGTTACAAAAAATTCCAATCATTTTTTAAGAAATTTAGAAAGTCTAGAAGTTTTGAAAAAACTAAAAAATAATTAAAAATTTAAGAATATTTAGAAAAATCAAGAACAAAATGTATATTTTTGAAGATTCTGAAAATAAAATTTTAAGCTTTTTGAAAATTCAAAACATTTTCAAGAGAATAACAATTTCCTAATCAAAAAAAAATTTTTTAAAGGAAATTTAATAAGATTTTCAAACATTTCAGAAGATTTTACGGCATACTTTTTTATTTTGAATATTTTTCATTTTGTTTTTTTTATAGTTTTAGGAAAACTTCGATGTAGCTTGAAAAGATATTAAGGTATTTCAGCAACTTTGAAGATATCGTAAATATTTTACAACTTGAAAAGATTTTAAAAAATTTATGAAAAATTTGGAGAGACATTTATGAGAGATTATAATAAAGAATATATATTTTTGTGAAAGTAGTATAAAGTTTTTTATTGAAAACTGGTTTTCTCTCAAGGAATTCAAACCGTTACGGAAATGAGCCAGCTTTTTCCCGTTTGCAAAGGAAATCTTATATCCGGGTTTCGTTTCCATGAATATCGAGAAATCCTGAAATGTCGCCATTGATTCGTTCGTAGAGGAGAATAAAAACTACCTCTCTAAAACCAGATCATCGAGAATTCAAGATTTGTGATTTCCATAACTCTTTTGTTATTTCAAGAAAAGACATAAAATTTTAACATAGATATTAAATTTTGTTATATTGCATATAAAATAGTCACGAAATCATTCTTTGTCACCCGTCCGTAAACTTTTTTTTTTCTTTTTTTAATAAGAGGATAGAAAAAAGAGGATGTTGGATAGATAAAAAAAGATAGAGGATAGAGGATTGGGGATGCAGGATAGAGGATAGAAGATAAAGGATAGAGGATGGAGGATAAAGGATAGATGATATAGGAAAGAGGATATAGGATAGAGAAAAGAGGATCGAAGCTAGAAGCTAGAGGATAAAGGATAGAGAAAAGAGGGTAAAGGATAGCGGATAGAGGATAAATGATGAAGGAAAGACGATAAAAGCTAGAAGCTAGAGTATAAAGCATAGAGGATAGAGGGGAGAGGATAGAGGGGAGAGCATAGAGGATAGAGGAAATAGGATAAAGAATAAAGAATATAGGATAAAAAAAGAGGATAAAAGCTAGAAGCTAGAGGAAAGGAGATAGAGAAAAAAGGATAGAGGATAGAGAACAGCAGATAGAGGATAAATAATGGAGGAAAGAGGATAAAAGCTAGGAACTGGAGGATAAAGGATAGAGGATAAGGTGTAGAGGATAGAGAATAAAGAACAGATGATAAAGGATAGATGCTAGAGGATAGAGAATAGAGGATTGAGGATAGAAAATGAAGAATAGAGGATATAGGATAGCAAAAAGAGGATAAAAGCTAGAAGCTAGAGGATAAAGTAAAGAAAAAGAGGGAAGAGGATAGCGGATAGTGGATAAATAATAAAGGAAAGAGGATCGAAGATAGATGCTAGAGAATAAAGGATAGAGGATAGAAAGTAGAGGATAGAGGCTAGAGAATAGAAGATTAAGGATAGATGCTAGAGGTTAAAGAGTAGAGGGTAGAGGATAGAGGATACAGGATAGAGAATAAAGTATAAAGGATAAAAGAAAGAGGATATAGCTTAGAGAGACGAGGATAAAAGCTAGAAGCTAGAAGATAGGAGATAGAAAAAGAGGAGAAAGAATAGAAGATAGCGGATAGAAGATAAATGATGAAGAAAATAGGATAGAAGCTAGAAGCTAGAAGATTAGGATAGGGGATAGAGGGTAGAGCATAAAGGATAGAAAATAAGGGATAGATGCTAGAGGATAAGAGATAAAAAAAGAGAATAGAGGATAGAGAATAGCGAATAGAAGATAAATGATGAAGTAAAGAGGATAGGAGCTAGAAGCTAGAGAATAAAGGATAGAGGATAGAGGGTAAAGGATAGTGGGTAGATGATAGAGAATAGAGGATAGAGGATAGAGGATAAAGGATAGAGGATAGAGGATATAGGATAGAGAAAAGAGGATAAAAGCTAGAAGCTAAAGGATAGGGAGTAGAGAAAAAAGGATTCAGGATGGAGAATAGCGGATAGAGGATAAATAATAAAGGAAAGAGGATAGAAGCTAAATGCTAGAAGGTAGAGGATAAAAGATAGAGGATAGAGGGTAGATTATAGAGGATGGAGGACAGAGGATAAGGGATGGAAGATAGAAGATAAAAATTAGATGCTAGAGGTTAAAGGGTAGAGGGTACAGGATAGAGGGTTGGGGGTAAAAGCTCGAGAAAAGAGAATGAGGGAGATAGTAGTGGGTAGAGGATAGAGGGTAGACGATATGAGATAGAAGGTTGAGTATAGGGGATAGATGGTATAGGATAGATGATAAAGGGTTAAAGCTAGAGGATAGAGGATAAATGGTATAGGATAGATGATAGAAGATAAAGGATAGAGGATAGAGCATAGAGGATAGAGGATATAGGATACAGAATATATATATATATATATATATATAAATACAGAGGATATAGAAGATACAGGATAGATGATATAGGATATAAAATAGATGCTAGAGGATAAAGGGTATATCGTAAAGGGTAGAGGGAAGAGGGTAAAGTTTAGAATTTCGAGGGTAGAGGGTAGGAAATAGAAGCTAAAGGAAAGAGAATAGAGGATAAATGGTAGAATATGAAGGAAAAGGGATAGATAATATAGGATAAAGGATAGAGGATAGAGGATAAAGGATAGATGATAGATGATGAAGGATAGATAATAAAAGATAGATGATAAAGGATAGATGCTAAAGGGTAGAGGGTAGAGGGTAGAGGGTACCAGCTAAAGGAAAGAGGAATTGAGAAGAGGGTGGTAAATACAGGATAGAGGATAGAGGATAAGGTATAAAAGATAGAGGATAAGGGATAGACGATAGAAGCTAGAGGATAGCCGATAGATGGTATAGGATAGAGGATAGAGGGTAGAGGATAGAGGATAGACGAGAGGGTGGTGGGTAAAGAACAGAGGGTAGAAGATAGAGAATAGAAGCTAGAGTATAAGGGGTAGATGGTATAGGATAAATAATAGAGGATAAAAGCTAGAGAATAGGGGATAGATGGTATAGGATAGATGATAGAGAATAAAGGATAGAGCATAGAGCATAGAGGATAGACAATAAAGGATAGAAGATAGAGGATAGAGGATATAGGATATAAAATAGATGCTAGAGTATAGAGCGTGAAGGGTAGAGGGAAAAGGGTAGAGGGTAATGTTTAAAGTGTAGAGGGTAGAGGCTAGGGGGTGAAAGCTAGATAAAAGAGGATAGAGAAGAGGGTAGTGGATACAGGATAAGGATAGAGGGTGGAAGTTAGAGGATAAGGCATAGATCATATTGGATAGAGGATAGAGGATAAAGGATAGAGGATAGATAATAGATGATAAAGGATAGATAATAAAGGATAGATGATTAAGGATTGTTGTTAGAGGGTGGAGGGTAGAGGAAGCAAGCTAGAGGAAAGAGGATAGAGAAGAGAGTTGTGGATACAGGATAGAGGCTAGAGGATAACGGATAGAAGATAGAGGATAGAAGCTAGAGGATAGGGGATAGATGGTATAGGATAGAGGATAGATAATAGAGGATATAGGATATAGGATAGAGGGCAGAGGATTAAGGATAGAGGATAGTGGATAGAGGATAGAGAAAAGAGGTCATAGAATAGAGCATAGAGCATAGAGAATAGAAAATAGAGAATTAAAGATAGATGCATCATATATATTATATATATTTATATTTAATGGATATTTTTTAACTATTTTCATCTGTTAATTCAATGGAAATAAAACAATTTTCTCAGAAGCAAGTAAGTTGATTGATTGTTGTAGAAGAAAGATCTGTGTCACTGTAAATAAAAATTTTTTAATTATTACTAATTCAGTACTTATTTGCAAAAGTCACTTCGTTTACTAAATTTTATTAACGTTAATACCAGAGTACTGATTGGTTTCATAACCGAGTACTTTAGCGGGACTTTATCCGGCATCTCAATAGGACTTTTTCTCTCTCTAAAATTTTGCCTCATATCAAAAAAAATTTTATAATAATGGCTTTCATTACTATAAACGAAATGGTAACTAATGAAATATGCGATAATAATAATAACAGTAGTCATGCAATCAAAACAGATTTGACTTTACAATAGATTCGGTGTTATACAAACAGGGTGGAATTTAGCTCTGAATATATTACGTACGCTATAGAAAGAATTGATTTTTGGGATTATAGGAGTAGTACAACAGTTACGAGTTTCAAGCACAAGTATTACAATTGGTCATACAATGGATTGTTCCTGTTATTCTGTAACCATTAATCCTTGTTGTATTTTTAACAGATTTTTCATTGTCAACTTGTCTTACATTTTTCTTTGATTTTTTTTATTTGCTCTTTTATTCTTCTGTAAACTTTCTAGTATTTTATTATATTCTTTGACCTATCTTTTTTTACTTCTTTCCTTTATCACTCCTCTTCACTCACTTCATCTCCCCTGGCACCACACCATATTATTCCTCTCCTCCTGTGTCCTATCCTAAGCGATCCTATTTTATCATTCACTCTCCTTCACTCGACTTTTTACTGCCTATTACATTCTACTACTTCCACACCCTACCCATACTTTCCTCTCAACCTCCCTGGCCTTCCCTCATCTACCTCTCCTCCTCATTTCCATTTTTTATCTTTCCTGACCCAAAAATTTCATCTATTATCTTCTTTTCTGATTCTCTTCTCTCCCAAACCTACTTTTCTTCCTCTACACCTTTACTCCTTCTTATATTTTCTATAATCTCCCTTATGTCTCTGTTTCCCTTTTCGCACCTAAGCATTCGTTTCCTTATCAATACCCCTTATACGCTATTGCCTCTAAAAATCATGCTTTCCTTCTCTACCTCCCATACCTCCCTACTATACGCCACTTTACTGTCAACAGTTCCTTTCCTCTACTACTTTGTTCCCCTCTCAATGCTTTTCTCTTTATCTCCTGTACCATTAGTCACCTACCTACTCTATAACTATTAATTTCCTGCCTTCCCTTACACCTCACTGTTTCGGCTCTATTTCTTTCTATATTCCCGCTGCTAATTTTCTTTCTTATTTTTACTAATTCCTCCGACTGTCCCTTTCCTACTATCTTAATCATGCCTCCATACTCTCTTCTTCTACTTTTCTACTTCCCGTCACTTTATTCTCTTCATCACTTTCCCTTTACTACTTACCCACTTTTTCCATACTTCCCTTTTCACCTTCCCTCTTATCTCTCTCCTACTCACTTCCTGATTTTCACATTCCTGTTTTCCTTTCAATCTTCTTCTCCCTCACCTATTCTATCCTATATTTCTTTCTTCTAATTTCTTCCCTTATTGACCCTAATTCCCCTATTACTTCACCCCCACATTATCCTAAACATGTCTTCCAATTTCCTTTCGCTACTTTTCTACTCCCCGTTACTTCACTCTTTACATCCCCTTTCTTCTACTACTTGCCTACCCTTATTATACTTTTCGTTCTACACATTTCTCCTCATAATTTTTTCTCCAGCTGGCCTGCTTTCAATCCCCTACCCACGCTTTCATTTTCACTTCCGTGTCTTTTCTTACATCTTCCTCTCCTTCCTCTATTCCTTTTTATATCCCCTTTCCTAATTTTTAACCATACTCCCCCTCTATTACTCCCCTTCTCCCCGTCACTATACTCTCCACATCACCTGTCCTATACTACTTTCTCACCCTCTCGATACTTCTCTCTTCGCCACCATGAAATTCCATATTTTCTCATATTCTCTGTTCCTCCTCTGTTTTGTTTTTTCTCAATATTTATCTTTTTGTATAAGAAAGAATGAAATAAAAGTAAAATGGACTACCTTCTTTAATTGATTTAGGAGAAATAAAAAAAATAATTACAAAACAGCGTCAGCTTTCCCAAAATTTTTAAAAGTGGATTAACTAAAAAAATTTACCTTTTCAAGTTTTTGTAATATAATATTGTAATGATAGTACTATTATTTGTTACCTGTCCGAAATTTTTTTTGTTTCTTTTGCAAAATAAAAGAATTATGTAGGGGATAAAGGATAGAGGATAGAGAATAGAGGATACAGGATAAAGGATAGTGAATAGAAGATAGGGGATACAGTATAGAGGATAGAGGAAAGAGGATAGAGGATAGAGAAAAGAGGATACCATTTAGAGAATAGAGGCTAAAGGATAAATTATAGAGGAAGGAGGATAGAAGCTAGAATCTAGAATCTAGAGGATGGAGGATAAGGGATAGAGGATAATGAATAGAGGATAGAGGACAGAGGATAGAGGGTAGAGGATAGAGGGTAGGGGGTAGAGGGTAGGGGGTAGAGGATATAGGATAAAAGATAGATGATAAAGGATATATGAGAAAAGAGAGAGGATAGAGGAAAGAGGATAGAGAATAGAGAATATAGGATAGAGAATACACAGAAAAGGGTGAAAGCTAGAGAATAGAGAGTAGAGGATAGAGGATAAATAATAGAGGAAAGAGGATAGAAGCTAGAAGCTAGAATATAGGGGATAGAAGATAGAGGATAGAGGATAGAGAAAACAGGATAAAAGTTAGGGGATAAAGGATAGAAAATAGAGGGTAGAAGATAAAGAATGAATGATAGAGGAAAGAGGATAGAAGCTAGAATCTGAAAACTAGAGGATAGAGGATAAACGATAAAGAATAGAGAATGAAGGATAGAGAATAGAGGATAGAGAATAGTGGATAAAGGATAGAGGATAGGGAATAGATGATAGCGGATAGAGGATAAAGATAGAGGATAGAGAATAAAGGATAGAGGATAGAGGAGAGAGGAGAAAGGATAGAGAATAGAAGATAAAGGATACAGAAAAGAGGATAAAAGTTGAAAGCTAGAGGATAGAGGATATAGGATGAAGTATAAAGGAAATATGATAGAGGATAGAGGATAGAGGATAGAGAATAGAGGATAGAGAATACAGGATAGAATATAGAGGATAGAGGATAAAGAATAACGAATGAAGGATGAAAAATATAATAAGGGTATTCATAGTAGATCAAGAAAATTTAAAAGGAAAAACCCAAAAAAATTTTCCTCATTACATTTTCACTTTTAGGCTCTTCTTTCTATTTGAAATAGTGTTTCACCAGGAATCGAACTAGAAATCGTGAAAAAAATCCCAAATCTCAAATAATTACATTTTAAAAAAAATTCTTTCATCTTTTGAGAATTCTTCGGTAAACTGCAAGTGATTCAAAAAAATCAGCAACCAACATTTTTGGCAAGTTGGTGAAATTTCCCTTTTTTTCACTTTGTAATGATATATCTAAATACCAAATAATTTTGACACTATGACATAGATTTTTATGAAGAATGTTTACGGTTTTAAAGGTCATTAGTCTATAGTAGTTTTTAAATTAAAATTTTATTTCCAATTATGAAACTCATAATTATATATAAAGTGGTATACCTTATGCAATATTCTATTTGAACTAATTTATTACAATAATTAGCCATGTAGCTACTTAAGCGTAAAATTATATTTTGAAATTTGGTAATTAGGTTAATTATATCAGCAGGGATATCGGACCGAACAAACGACTTTTTAACGAAATCTTTGAGATCAAAAAAAATAATACAATTTTTTTTTAAATAGTTGAATTTTCAAACCAAAAATATTAAACATTGGCAAAAAATTTCATTTTCAATCAAGAAAGATAAATAAAAAATAATAATCATGAGCAACGAAATTTATTTTCAACTCAACTTATTCTTTTTCCATTCGTTTATCCCTTCCCCTTAATTCCCCTTCTCTTGCCCACCCTTTTCAAACTCCTTATTCCTTGACTTTCCTTTCTCATCATTTTCCCATTTCTCACTCTCTCTCTTCTGAACACACGCCCTATTGTGCTAGCCCTTGCTATCTCCCTCTCTACACTACCATACTTACAATAATTTACCCTACTTTACCATACTTCACCTACTTCCTAACCCCTCATTTTTCTTCACTTAACGTTAATCCACTTGACTACCTGATCCTCACCTCTCCTACTCAATCTACGTTTCTCTACATCCCTTCTCTATTTGTACATCCTTTCCCCTTACTTTCCCGTACTTCCTTTTCTCTTTTCTACCTTCCTAAACTCCCTACTCCAATAGTTTCCTTTCTCGTTACTACTCCAGTTCTTACTTTCCCTCCTCTACACACACGTCATACCCCACTAGCCCTCTCTATTCCTGTCTCTACACTTTTGCACTTCCAAACATTTACCCTGTTTTACCTCACTTTCCATACTTCCCTCACCCTTTCTTTTTCATTATTTCATCTAATTTCCTGTACTTCCTGTCAATTCCTTTTCACACATTTTTCTTCATTCCCCTACTATCACTTTCACTCACTTTCCCTTCTTTCCATCCCTTCATTTCCCTTCACTTTCCCTTATTTCCCTCAACTTCCCATAATTCTCCTCTCCTCACCACAGCTACTACACCTTGTATAATTTTTCCTCAACTCTCCTTTTGGGTTACAAAATACAACAGTACAAAGTTACGAAATCCTGAAAATTGATATTTTAACGAAAATCCTTCTTGCGAGAGGGGCAGGAATTATAAGCTAACACAGTCCATTGTTTCGATACTACCAATTTAGTCAATTCACAATGTGGATAGACCACAAAGCCCAGGGCACGGTTATAACACACAGCGGAAATAGGTGTGTACGCGCAAGCTCAGCCTGAATCAAATTTACATTGACGCAGATCCAATGTTCGACGTCGGCATAATCGCATAACCATACCGCGCTACCGCATAATTACTCTTGACATTAACGCTGTTACGATCCTCGCATAATTGCGTCGACTCAAGAAAGAGTAAAAAGCATTTTGCAAGAAACTAGACTCTTCTGTCTTATTTCTTTCAAAACTTTAATTTAAACAATAATACATTGTTTAAACAATTGAAAATAAAGAAAAATAAAGGAAAAATACCAATTTGAGGGATCAAGAACCAAATCTCTTCTCTACTTCACTTCTTTACCCTATAACCCTTACTTTTTTACTTCCCTTCTCACACTGTTTTTCCTCTACATCTCTATTATATCCTCTTCAATCTAGTTATCTACCTATCTATTTATTATCTACCTATCCTTCACTACTACCATTATATCCCTCCCCTTCTCTACTCCCTCACCCTATTTTTCTTACTTTCCCACTCCCCTATGCAACATCTCTTCTCTTCTCTCCACCCGCATCCTATCTTCTTTAACATATTATATCCAATCAGATCCAATTTGATCCTTTCTGATCATTCCCCCTCCACTTCTACCATCATATCCTTCCCTCCATTACTCCCTTACCCTATTTTCTTGACTCCCCTACTCAACCTCCATTCTTTTCTCTCCTCCTCTATCCTATCCTTGTCTATCCTATCATGTACAATCAGTTCCTATCCTGTCCTTTTCTATATTAGCACCCCTACTTTACTTTTCACTCCTCTCTTTTAGCTAGCCCTTCCTTCCTGTGATAAAAGCATAACGTATGGATGGACACCCGACTAAAACTATGAGGGTTTTTGGTCATATTCATAACCCTTCCCTTCCTGTACTCACTCACCCTATTTTCCCTTCTTACATGCTTACCCTTCCTATTCTCTTCATCTCTATCCTATCCTCTACTATTCTATCATATCCAGTCAGATCCGACGCTATCTAATCACTCCCCCCTTCACTGCTACTATCCCTTACTCCCGCGTCCTGCTCCATCCTCATCTACTTCCCCATCCCTACTTTCCCTTATTCCTCTCGCCTCAAACTCCTCCTCTACTTCCTCTCTCCTATTCTCCTTACTCCTTATCGAAAGGTTACAAAAAAGTGTTATAAAGTTTTTCTCTATCTTGCATTTTTTTTCATTTTTGTTAAAATATAAATAAAGTGAATATTCAATCAGATTCTATTCGATTCTATCTTATCACTTCCCTCTCCACTATAACAATCGCCTACTTCTTATCTTTCACTGCCTCCTTATCTACTTCCTTATCCCTACTTCTTCTGCTACCTCTTCGTTCACTCTCCTCCTCTACTCCTCCCTTCCTTTCCTCTCCTCTTACCTACTTCCCTCACTCCCTGTTGAAAATTTATAAAAAAGTGTTTTTAAGTTGTTGTTTATCTTGCGCATTTCAAATTTTCGCTAAAATATGAATGAAGTCAGATGTAAATCATAAATTGTAAGAATTCCAAATTTCTCAACAAAGTGAAGTGCCAAATTTCCATATTAAAAAAAAAAAGTAAATTTCCGAAATTTTTAATTGTTGAAAAGATCAAATTTACGGAACGTTTAATTTCAGAATATAGTATATCCAGGAAAATATTAAGTTCCCGAAACTTTGATTTCCAAAAAATAATAAATTTTCGATTCTTGAAAATAATGAATTGCCGAATTTTGAAATTCTTGAAAATAGTAATTTACCGAAATTTTAAATTTTCGGAAATTGGTAATTCCTGCAATTTTTAATTGCGAAAAATAAAAAAATTTTAAATTCCTGAAAATACTAAGTTGACTGATCTTCAAATACTCGAAAATAGTAAATCGAGAATATTTCAACTTTCCACAAAAATAAAATAATTATGCAACTGAAATTTCAAATAAGATAAAATTTCTGAAATTAAAAATTTCTGCGAGGAAATAAAACTATTCAAAAAGTTAATTTCCGGAATTTTAAATCACGAATTTTCAAATTCATGAAAATACTAAATTTAAAAATTTTTAAATTCTGGAAAACAGTTAGTTACTCAAATCTAAAATTTCCAAAAATACTACATTGCCATATTTTTTAAACTTTCGAATATATAAAATTGCCGAAATTTAAAATTTCCGAAATTAGGAAATTACTGAATTTTCTAATTCCCGAAAATAGTGAATTTACAAATTTTCAATCTTCCAAATATATAAAATTGTCGAATTTTAAAATTCCCGAAAATAATAAATTGTCGTAATTTAAAATTCCCGAAAAAAGTTCATTGATAAATTTAAAAATTAGCATTAGGAAAAAAAATTGTATTTTTTTATTAGAATAATTATATATTTAAATGGGTTATTCATTCTCAAGTGTACTATTAACTCTTTTTTCCTGGCATTCAAAAATATGAAAATTTACCATTTTTGGCTATTTCAAAATTCTGGAATTTATTAATTTCAGGAATTTTCCGCCTTCGTGAATTTAAAAATTCGTGTTTTAAAATTTTTGTAGTTTTATTTTCTTTCGGAAAATATAGGATAGTGGATAAAGGATAGAGAATAGAGAGAAAAGGATAGAGTAAAGAGGATAGAGGATAGAGAATAGAGGTTAAAAGATAAAGGATAGAGAAGAAGAGATATAGGATAGATGATAAAGGATAGAGGAAAGAGGGTAGAGGGTAGAGGAAAAATGGTAGAGGATGGAGGATAAATGATAGAGAAAAGATGATGGAAGCTAGAAGCTAGAGAATAGAGGATAGAGAATACATAGTAAAGAATAGAGAAGAGGGTAGAGCGCAGAAAGTAGAAGGTAGGGTAGGGGGTAGAAGCTAGAGGAAAGAGAGAAAGGAAAAGGATAGAGTAAAGAGGATAGAAGCTAGGGTATAAAAAATAGAGAATAGAGGATACAGGATAGATGATAATGGATAAAGGGTAGAGGGTAGAGGGTAGAAGGTATAGCGTAAAGGGTAGAGGAAAGAAGGTAGAGAGTGAAGGGTAAAGGTCAGGGAGTAGAAGCTAGAGGAAAGAGAATAGAAAAGAAGGTTGTGGATACAGGATAGAGGATAGAAGATAGATGATAGGGGATAGACGATAGAGAATTGAAGATTGAGGATAGAGGATACAGAATAAAGGATAGAGGATAGATGATAAAGGATAAAGGATAGAGGGTAGGGGGAAGAAGGTAGAGGGTAGATCGTAGAGGGCAGAGGACAAAGGATAGATGAAAGAGGATAGAGGATAGAAAAAAGAGAATAAAAGCTAGAAGGTAGAGGGAAGAAGATAGAGAAAAGAGGGTAGGGGATAGAAGATAGAGAAAGGATAATATAAAATAGAGGATAGAGGATAAAGGATACAAGATTGAGGATAGAGAATAGAGGATAATGGATAGAGGATAGAGGGTAGAGGATAAAGTATTGGGGATAGAGAGTAGAGGATAGATGATAAAGAATAAAGTTTAGAAAATAGAGCGTAAAGGGTAGAGTGCAAAGGGTATAGCGTGGAGGATAGAAAGTAGAAAATAAAGGGGAGAGGGTAGGGGATGAAAGATAAACAAAAAAAGAATGAGTATAGAGGATAGAGGATAGAGAATAGAGGATGAAAGATAGATGATAAAGGATAGAGGATAGAGCGCAGAGGATAGTAGGTAAAGAGTAGAGGATAAAATCTAGAGGATAATGGATAGAGGATAGAGGGTAGAGGGTAGAGGATAGAGGATAGAGTATTAAGGATAGAGCGTAGAGAATAGATGGTAAAGAACAAAGGGTATAGGATAGAGCGTAAAGGGTAGAGTGTGGAAGGAAGAGCGTGAAGGATAGAAAGTAGAGAATAAAGGGTAGAGGGTAGGAGGTGAAAGCTAAACGAAAGAGAAAAGAGTATAAAGGATAGAGGATAGAAGATAGATGATAGAGGATAGAGGATAAAGAATGGAGAACAGAGGATAGAGGATAGAGAATAGAGGATAGATATAAAGGATAGAGGAATGAGCATAGAGAATAGTGGGTAGAGGGTAGAGGGTAGAAATATTTTCTCTTGAGGTTCGTCTTAGCTCGTCTTGAATTCGTCCCCATTTGTTTAAGAAA
>JAUELO010000020.1:3052035-3077984 GCA_032357855.1 Amphibolips quercusostensackenii
TTTCGTACCCCTCCCCCCTTTCCTTAAACTTCCTCCTCCTACAGTTTCTTTAAAAACACGTGTGAATATTTTATAATTCCTTGTTTCTCTGAAGCGCTGTTTCTGTAAGGTGCATTTTTATTGATCAATGGAAGCAAGTTATGCATGAAGAAAAATTGAGCGAGACTTTTCTCTCAGAGTGTTTTCAGTCTTTGTCAAGACTTAATAACTAATTCAGTTCTAATCTTTCTTTCAAGCATTTAGCGAACTCATTCTATCTGGCGTATCTACCCTCTTTTTGTTTCCATTTTTACTCATGCCCTCAACGTGGTCTTACCACGTATGCTGTCAGGTTTTCCATCTTGTCTTCTTCTTATATTAAATTTTCCATCCTACTCTCCTCTTATCTTTTTTGTTTCCAGTCTTAGTTCTTTGAGCCTCTAAGGCTTTCCTTATTTTCTTTCATAGAGATCGCAACTTTCCTGTGTTTTATTTTCTCTTTTGTAAAATGCACAATCTAATTTTTCGCTCTCTTTTATTTTATGATCGACCTTTCCTTTCTTGTTAGCTATTTTTACCTTATCTACAGTTCAAAATTTTTTAGAAATCCTCCTGTCAAGTTTAAATCTCCTCTGTACCCTCTCCCTTCTTTCTCTTCTCTGCCACTTTGTTTTTTTCTAACTAATCTGATTCTCTTCTGTTCGATCCTATTTTATAATTACCTGTGCTCCCTTCCTCTCATTTAACCACCACTCGCCGCTCACTTTCCTTACCTTTTTCTCGATTCTGCTCACATCTCTTCTCCTCACTCACCACCACCATCTACTCTTCTCTTATGATGTTTAAATTTCCTCTTTACCATCTCCCTTCTTTCTCTTCTCTTCTACTCTATTCTATTCTAACTCATCTAATTGTATTCTATTAAATTCTATTTTATGATCACCTCTGCTCCCTTTCTCTCACTTAACCACCACTTTCTGCCCACTTTCTCTACCTTTTCCTCCACTCCACTCACATCTTTTTTTCTCACTTACTACCATCATCTACTCCAGTCCTTTCCTTTCTTCCTTTCATACCTCCACTCCCCAAATCTCTCTCCCATTCCTTGATTTTCCTCCTATACCCTTTCCTATTTCTCTTCTTAGAAAAAATCTTAATTCTAAATTCTCTGCTTCTTAACTTTTTTTCAAGTTTAAATTTTTGCCAATGTTTTTTACGTCAAAATAGTACTTTTAGTCTCAAGTCTGGCCTTCTCTTCCTTCTTTTCTTCCCTTTCATTTTTTTTTTCAGGAGCATCACTTGAAATAAATTGTTTTCTTTTGGTTATTTTGTTTTCTATTTTTCACATCCACTTCTACTTTGGCTACCTCCTAGTTTATTAACGCCTCCAGTTTAATTCTTTGTCAGGGCAAAATATTTTTTCTGCAGAAATAAAATGAAGGTAGACTTTTAATAAACTGCTTTCCCATTCGCATTACTCTATTTACGACTGGCTGACTCAGCTCGATTTTTTTTCATTCTCTCAGTATTTACTCTTGCATTTTCTTTGACCATTTTTAAAAAAATAGCTTAGTAACTGTGAATTAATCTCTTTGTTAATTAACTTAATTGGTATAAGAAGCTATTTGTACTCGGCTTCAGTTGGTTTTCAAAGTAAATACTCTGAAATGTTAAAATATATTTAAAAAATGTTTAGGCTAATGGAATTTTATAGAAGCTTCTGGATTTTGTTCAAGATTCTAAAAATTTTCGGACCATGCCTCATTTTTCTTCATTTCACCTACTTTTCCTCTCTGCACTCCCCTTACTTCTTCTACTTTTCCTTACCTAATTTTTTTTCACTTCACAAACTTCTTCTTCCTTCATTTACTTTCCCTTTAAATACGCTACCTACTTCCTCTCCCTTTATTTTCCTGACTTTCCATACTTTTCCTCTCCTCATTTTTTCTCACTACCTCTATTTTTGCTTTCTCCATTTCTCCTTACTTCTTTCTACACTATCTACTGCCCGTCCCTACCTCTACACTAACTTCCCCTAAGGCCACTCCACGCACCTCCCCCTACTGTTTCTACTTCCTATGGCCTTTGTCCTCCTTTACTTGCCTTTCTCACCTTTCTATGATATCCCCTTACTTTTTATACTTTCCTTTGCTAATTGCCCCTCATTTCCTCTTCTTCGCCCACATCTTCTTACCTACATCCTCTCACCTAATTTAACATCATTTTTTCTACTTCACCTACTTTTTTCTCCATTTATTTTTTTCTAACTCATATACTTCTAAGCTCTTTTGTTTTCCCTACTTGATCTACTACTCATCTCTCTTATTTCTCCTGCATTCGCTATCCTTCCTTCTCTTAGTTTACCTAATTCACCTACTCTCCAAGTTTCAATTCACTACTTCCACTCCCTCTTCCTTTTTTTTACAATTTTCTTTATTTTCATAAGTTTACCTACTTTTTCTCTCCTCCTTTTCTCTTATTTTTTCTACCCCACCTACTTCCAATTTCCTTATTGCTCCTACTTTACTTACTTACCGTCCCCTTATTGTCCCTTCGTCGCCTACTTTTGTCTCTTACACCTTACTTGTCGTCTACTTCCTCTCTTCTTAGTTTCCTACTTTCTCCTCATTTCTCCTTATTCTTTTTACTCTTCCTTCTCTTATACTTTTCACTTCCTCCACTTCTGATAATTTACCCTTATTTAACTTCATTTAAATACTTCTTGTCTCATTTTATCTTAGTTCTCGTACTTTCCCTCCACTTTAGTTTTCTAATTCCACTCCAACTACTCACCTTTTCTCCTCATTTTCATTTACTTCTCCTACTCTCCTTTTCTTATTTACACTCACAAGCCCTACTTTTCCTCTCCTTATCTCACCTGTCTTCTCCTGTTCTTTTTTTCCTTATTTTTCTTACAATCTCTACTCTCTTTATTTCCCTTATATCCCCTACTTTCCCTACACCTCCGTCTCCTTCTTTCACTCTAGTTACTTCACCTACTTCCCCTGTTTTTACTTACTTTTTCTACTTCTCTGACCTCACTTACTCTTACATGCCCTTCTTTCACTATTCTTATTTTTACTCACTTTTTCTGTTCTTGCTCTCCTTATTTGCCCCTCTTTTCCTATTCTCTGCGTTTGCCCATATCTTCCCTTATTTTCTGTTTTTCTCATACGATTATTTTCTGTCACTGTCTTTACTTCCTATGTCCATTTTCCTCTCTGTCTCCCTTCTTTTCCTTTGATCATTTTTC
Source organism: Amphibolips quercusostensackenii (assembly GCA_032357855.1). NCBI lineage: Eukaryota > Metazoa > Arthropoda > Insecta > Hymenoptera > Cynipidae > Amphibolips > Amphibolips quercusostensackenii. The sequence continues at coordinate 3,055,268 of JAUELO010000020.1, forward strand.
CCTAATTTCGCTGCTTCGCTTTTTCTTATTTTCTGTCACTTCTTCTACTTTTCCTCCCCTCATCTCCTTCACTCTTTTTTCTCCCTATCATTTACTCTAATTTATTTTTACTTTGCCTGAAACCCTCCCCTTATTTTCTCTAACTTTTCCTACTTTCCCTTCCCTTATTTCTCTTAAGTTCTCCTAATTGCCCTCCACTTTCGTCCCTTACTAATACTTTAATTACTTTACATACTCGCTTTTTCTGTTCTTGCTCTCTTTATTTGCCCTCCTTCTCCTATTCTCTGCGTTTGCCCTCATCTTCCCTTATTTTCTTTTTTTCTCGTACAATTATTTTCTTTCACTTTCTTTTCTCCCTATTTTTATTCCTCTTTATTTTCCCTTTTTTTCCTCGATCATTTTCCCTTAATTTCGCTACTTCGTTTTTCCTCATTTGCTGCCATTTCTTCTACTTTTGCTTGCCTCATCTCCCCCACCTTCCCTTCTCCGTATCATTTACTCTAATTTATATTTACTTCGCCTAATACCCTCCTATAATTGCCTTTAATTTTTTCTACTTTCCCTTGTCTTATTTCTCTCAAGTTCTCCTAATTACCCTCCACTTTCGTCCCTCACTAATACTTTAATTACTTTACAAACTCCCTCCATTTTCATTTATTTTCTCTACTGCCGTTCCTTTATTTACTCATACATGCCCTACTTTCACTCCCCTTATTTCCACACAATTTTCCTATTCTTTAGCTCCTAATTTCTCCCACTTCACACACTCTTCTGATTTACCCTAATCTTCCCTCATTTTCCCTTCTTTTTATAAGATTATTTCGTTTTTGATTTCTTTACCCTCTCTCTTCATTCACCCAAATCCCTTGTTATCAACTCTTCCTGTTATAGGAACATTTCCTCCTAATTTCTATACCACCTTCTTCCATTTTCCCTTATTTCTTCTTCTCCTTTGATCATTTTTCCTTATTTTTGCTGCTCTGCCTTTTTTTATTTTTTATTTCTTCTTATCTGTCTCCCCTCACCTCCTCAAGACCTATAATTTAACCTGATTTCTTTTAACTCCTTATACCCTTCCTTTTTTTTCTTACTTCCCATTCTCACTCTTCCCTAATTTCTCTTCAGTTCTCCTAATTGACCTCTACTTCCGTCCCCTACTCACACTCCAATTACTTCACCTACTCCTCTTTATTTCTACTTACTTTATCTACTATACTTTCCTCTTGAACCCACAAATACCCTACTTTTTTATTCTCATTTGGACTTACTTCTCCTTCTCTTCCTCTACTCATTTGCTCAACTTCTCCTATTCTCCTTATCAACCCTCGTCTTCTACTTGTTTTCCCTTTTTTTATCCAAACGTTATCACTTACTTTCCTAATCCCCTCTCATTACTTTCTCTTGTTTTTCTTTATCTCTCATATTTTCCCAAAATTTTAAACTAATATTCACAATTTTTAAACTATAAAGTAGGATCTTAAAACCTAGCCGTTAAGAATGACTAATTTTTAAATGGTGCATCCAGACTTTTAAAATTTAATGTTTTTGATATAAAATGCAAAATTGAGAACTTAAAAATCAGCGGCAAAAAATTTTCTTTATGAAACTTTAATCAATATACACAAGTGCAAAAATGCCTGTGTTAAAATACAAAAATTATAAAAAGTGATAAAAAAATGAAATATCTGAAACACTCCAAACTACCCAGAATTGAATTATTCATGCAAATGAAAAATGACACAACTTGTCGCTTTTATCATCACTAGCACTTTCTTTTTATAATGGAATGAATGCAGGCTCTGTCAAATAGTCTTTTCCTCTCTGTTGAAATGAGTCAATTAAAATGTAAATAACGAGCAACCCTGTTCTACACTTCACGTACGCACAGGGACAATTAACAACACAAACACGTCTGACACTAACGATATAACTATAAGCGCTTTCAAAACAATTTGCATTCCATATCTTTATATCACAACTTTTAAAATCTCTACCATTTTCAGAATATATTTCAGTCATATTTGTTAATGTTGATTATTAATATATATATATTTTTTTTTTTTGATTGAAATGAAAAGAAAGAAAATATATCCTTCCTCCCCCCTTATGGTCCTGACTTTCTGTTTTTTTCTCTCCTCATGTTTTTTTATTATACCTGTTTTTCTTTTCTTTATTTCCCCTCACTTCTGCTATTGTACCCACTGCCCCTCCTTTACTTTTCCTACGCCATCTTTCCTTACAGTCCCACAATGCACTTCCTCCTACTCTTTCTGCTTCCTCTTCCTTTATTTCCCTTTACTCTCCTAACTTTTTATACTCCGCCTTCTCTAACTTCCTTTTATTTCCACTACTTCCCTTACCACCCCTTCCCTTACCACCCCTTCCCTCACTTCTCCTGCTTCATATACTTTCTCTCTTTTTATTTTTACTACTTCACCTACCTCCCCTCACTCTCTCTCTCTCTTATTTATTTTACTTCACCTTTCTGCCATCCCCTTATTGCACCTACTTCACTTACTTCTCATTTCCTTATTTCCCCTACTTTTCTTACTTCTCTTTTTTCTTATTTCTCACGTCACCTATTTTCTCTTTCCTTATTTATAACTATAAGCGCTTACAGAATAATTTGAATTCCATATATCTTTATCACAATTTTTAAAATCTCTACCATTTTCAGAATATATTTCAGTCATATTTGTTAATGTTGATTATTATTTTATTTTTTTTTTTGATTGAAATAAAAAGAAAGGAAATATATTCTTCCTCTCCCTTTATGGTCCTGTCTTTCTGTTTTTTTCTCTCCTCATGTTTTCTTACTATACCTGTTTTTCAATTCTTTATTTCCCCTCACTTCACCTATTGTACCCACTGCTCCTCCCTTACTTTTCCTGTGCTATCTTCCCTTACGGTCCCACAATGCACTTTCTCCTACTCTTTATGCTTCCTCTGCCTTTATTTACCTTTACTTCCCTAACTTTTTATACTCTGCCTTCCCTAACTTCCTTTTATTTCCACTCCTTTCCGTACTACCCCTTTCCTCATTTTTCCTGCTTCATCTACTTCCTCTCTCTTTATTTTCCCTACTGCACCTACCTCCCTTCTCTTTTATTTTCTTTACTTCACCTTTCTGCCCACCCCTTATTGCACCTACTTCACTTACTTCTTATTTCCTTATTTCCCTTACTTTTTCTACTTCTCCTTTTTCTTATTTCTCACGTCACCTATTTTCCCTCTTTTCATTTCTAACTATAAGCGCTTCCAGAATAATTTGAATTCCATATATCTATATTACAATTTTTAAAATCTCTACTATTTTCAGAATATACTTTACTCATATTTATTAATCTTGATCATTAATATATTATTTTTTTTATTAAAATAAAAAGAGAGAAAATATATCCTTTCTCTTCCCTCATGGTCCTGACTTTCTGTTCTTTTCCTCTCCCTATCTTTTCTTAGTATACCGATTTTCCATTTCTTTATTTTTTCTCTCTTCTCCTATTGTGCCTACTTCCTCCTTCTGAATTTTCCTACGCTATCTTTCCGTACGGCCTCACCACGTACTTCCTCCTACTTTTCCTACTTTCTCTGCCTTTATTTTTCTTTACTCTCCTAACTTTTCCTACTTCGCCTTCTCTAACTTCCCAACATTTTCACTACTTCCTCTACTTCCCTTCTCTCTTATTTCTCTTACTTTACCTATTTCCCCTTCTTTTATTCCCCCCCTACTTCACGTACTTCTGACATTTCAAATCACTGCCTCTACTCCCACTTCCTTCTCTTCCCTCACTTTACCTTATTTTCCCTACCTTACCTACTTTCCCTTCCCTTATATTCTCTTATTTCTCCTATTTCATTCATTTGCCCTTCCCTTATTGCACCTACTTCACTCACTTCCCGTCCCCTTTTTCCCCCTACTTTGCCGACTTCTTCTCTTTTTTATTTCTCACACGTCATTTACTGTCCTTTCTCTTATTCCTAACTATAAACGCTTTTAGAGTAATTTGGATTCCATATATCTATATCACAGTTTTTAAAATCTCCACTATTTTTAGAATACGTTCCGCTAATATTTATTAATTTCGATTATTAATATTTTTTTTGTTATTTTAAAATCAAAATGAATAGAGGTAAAATATATCCTTCCTCTTCCCTCATTTTCCTGACTTTCTGTTATTTTTCTTTCCTTATGTTTTACCACTAATCTCATTTTTTCTTGCTTTATCTCCCCTCAACTTTTACTCTACCTACTGTTCCTCCCTTACTCCTACTACTCTAACTTCCTCAACAGACTCACTGCGCACCTTCCTCTACTCTTTCTACTTTTCCTACCTTTATTTCACCTTACTTGCCCTACTCACTCTTTTATAATTTTCTTTAACTTTTCATTCTTTACCTTTCCTAACTTCCCCTTATTTTTTTTTACTTTATCTACTTTCCCCAACCTCATTTCTCTTAATTTCTTCTACTTCACCTGCTCCCCCAATTTATTTCTTGAACTTCACTTTCTTCCCTTTACTATCATTTCTCCTACTTTACCTATCTCCCTTTCTCTCAGTTCTCCTACTTCACCTACTTTCCACATTTTAAATCACTACCCTTACTCCTCCTTCCTTCTCTTCTCTCACTTTCCTTCATTTTCTCTACCTCACCTACTTTCCCTCCCCTTATTTTTTTTATTTCTTCTACTTCACCTATTTGCGATGCCCCTTATTTCACCTACTTCACTTACTTCTTATCCCCTTATTTTCCCTACTTCGCCTACTTCTTCTTTCTCTTATTGCTCACACTTCACCTGCTTCCTCTCCTCCTAATTTCATCCTTCACCTAGTTTCTACATTTTTACTTACTTTCCCTACTCCTCCACTACTTATTCCCAAATATAAGCGCTTTCAGAATAATTTGCATTCCATACCTCTTCATCACTATTTTCAAAATCTCTATGATTTTTCGAATATATTTCAAGTATATTCATTGATCCTGATTATTACTGTTTTTTCTTATTGCAATATCAAAATAAAAAGTGGAAAAATATTTTTGCTAGTGAAGTGGAATGAATGATTATTCTTATTCACTGCTCTTCGTTGAGTATTTGAAGTGCGGGATGAATTTAATTGCAAAATCCTTTAACTACGTTACCTACTTCCTCTCCCGTTATTTTCCTGACTTTTCATTCCTTTTCGCTCCTTATGTTTTCTCACTTACCCCATTTTTCCTTTCTTCACTTTCGCTCACTTCTCCTATTGTACCTACTGCCCCTCCCTTACTTTCCCTAAACTAACTTTCCAAATGCTCCCTCCACGCACCTTCCCTACTCTTCCTACTTTCCTTGCCCTTATTTTTGTTCACTGTTCCTACTAGCACTTTTATAATTTTTCCTAACTTTTCATACTCTGCCTTTCCTTACTTCTTATTATTTCCTCTACTTTACCTACTTCTTCTCTTCTTATTTCTCTCTTCGTTTTTCCTCATTTCTCCTTATTTCTCATACTTCGACTACTTTCCCTTCTTTTTTCCCTTACTTTACCTACTTCCTGTGTTTTATTTATCCTACGTGATCTCTTTCGTCTTCTGTTAGTTCCCCCACTTCATCTACTTCCCACATTCTTTCTTATTTTCCTTACTTCAACTACTCTTCGCATTTTCACTTATTTTCCCTACTCCCCCTTCCCTCATTCCTAACTATAAGCGCTTTTGAAATAATTCTTGATTATCAGTACTTTTTGTTATTTTAAAATCAAAATGAAAAGAGGGAAAATATATATTACTAATGAAGTTCAATGAACAATTATTTTGATTCACTGCTATCCGCTGAGTAATTAAAGTGCGAGATGCATTTATTTTTAAATTTAATACTCTCCATATTCTGAAAAGTGATAATTGAACCGTTATTAATGAAAATGCTGATGAGGGAACACAGAAAAAAGGTTAATATTATTTTTATTTGTAGGGTTAAAAAAGTAACGTATCTGGGGAATAGAGAAACAATAGAAAAATAAAGTCGAATTTTTTTGAAAAACAGATTTTCTTAATTTAGCAACCAAACAGTTGGACTTACAAGTAAAAAAATTAAACAACTAAATAGTCAACAAAACAGTCGTCTTTTTAAGCAAAAATATGGCTTTATAAACCTGTTTGAATTTTTAACAAAAAAAAAAAAATTAAGGAAATTAAAAACAAAATTAATTTTCAACTAAAATATAAATAGCTACATTCTTAAATAAAAAAATAAATTCATGCCGTGAAGAAATAACTTTTTTGAAAAATAGGTACATTTTGAACTTAAATGATAAATCATTTTAAAAAAATCAATTTTCAATAAAAGAGTTCAATATTCAACCGAAAAATATGATTTTCAACTGAGAAGTTAATTTTATTACTTAAAGTTCAAATTCCTTTCGAATGATTAAGTTGTTATAAAAATCTATTAATTTCCATCTGTATAGTTGAGTTTTTGAAAAAAATATGCATGTTCTTCAATTTTACATTTTTTCTCTACCTCGTTCTCTTTTTTTTATACTCCTTCTCCTTTTTTTATTTTCCTTCTCCTCTTTGTTTCCTTCTCCTTCTCATCCTCCTTTTCCTTCTCCTTCTCCCTCTCCTTCTCTTTCTCCTTCTCCTTTTTTTTTCTTCTCCTTCTCATCCTCCTCCTTCTCCCTTTTTCTCTCACTTTCCCCTTTTTCTCCTTTTCCTTTTCCTTCTTCTCCTCCTTCTTCTTTTTTTCTCCTTTTCCTTCTCCTTATTAACCTTCTCCTCCTTCTCCTTTTTCTTTTCTTTCTCCTCCTTCTTCTTTTACTTCTCCTCCTTTTTCTTCGTTGTATCCGTCTCCTTTTTCTTTTCCTCCTCCTTCTCCTTTTCCTTCTCCTCCTTTTTTACTACTTCTTTTTCTACCTCTTTTTTCTACTCTCTCTATCACTTTTTCTTCATCACGCGGGCCACACACTTTTCTTCTTTATCTTTACTTTTACTTAATTCCCTTCCTCTTCTAATTCTACTCTCTCCATCACCCCTCCTCCATCCCTCTAACCACATCCCTCTTTTCTTCTTCTCTTTTACTATTTTCTTCCTTCTTCTTCCCATCCTCCTTTTTCCTTTCCTTCTTCTTCTCCTTCTCCTTTTTCTTCTCCTTCTCTTTGTCCTTCTCCTTCTCATCCTCCTTCTCCTTTTCCTTCTCTTTCTCCTTCTTCTTTTCCTTCTTCTTTTTCTTCTCCTTCTCCGTCTTCTTCTTCTCCTTCTCATTCACCTTTTCCTCCTTCTCCTTCTCCTTTTCCTTCTCCTCCGTCTTCTTCTTTTTCTTCTCCTTTTCCTTCACTTCCTCTCGATCACTCGGGCCACACACTATTCTTCTTTATCTTTACTTTTACTTAACTTTCTCTTTTTTTTCTAATTCTACTCTCTAACCCCTTTTCCATCCCTCTAACCACATCCCTCTTTTCTTCTTCTTCTCTTTTACTTCTTTTTTTCCTTCTCCTTCTCATCCTTCTTCTTCATTCTCCTTCTCCTTCTTTTTCTCCTTCTCCTTTTCCTTCTCCATCTCCTTCTCCATCTCCTCCTTTTTTTTCTTATCCTTCTCATTCTCCTTTTTCTTTTCCTTCTCCTTCTTCTTTTTTTCCTTCTCCTTCTCCTTCTCCTCCATCTTCTTCTACTTCTCCTTCTTATTCACCTTCTTCTCCTTCTCCTCTTTCTTCTTATTTTTTTTCCTTCTCCTTTTCTTTCTTCTCTTCCTTTTCCTTCTCCTTCTACTTCTCCTTCTTATTCACCTTCTCCTCCTCCTCCTACTTCTCCTTTTTTATTTCCTTCTCCTGCTCCTCCTCCTTTTTCTTTTACTTCCCCTTCTTTTCCTTCTTTGTTTCCGTCTCCTTTTCCTTCTCCTCCTCCTTTTTCTTCTCCTTCTCAATTTTTTTCTCCACTACTCCTTTTTCTTCCTCTTTTTATTCTACTGTCTTTATCACTTTTTCTCCATCACTGGGGCCACACACTTTTCTTCTCTATCTTTACTTATACTTAACTTTCTCCCTCTTTTCTAGTTCTACTCTCTCCATCTCGCCTTTTCCATCCCTCTAACCACATCTCCCTTTTTTTCTTCTTTTTCTCTTTTACTCTTTTTTTTTCCTTATTTTCTTTTTTTGTTTAGTCTATCACTCTTCCTCCAGCACACTGACAACATTCCACTTTTCTTCCCTCCCTCCCCAATTTATCACTTCTCATCTTCTACTCCTTCCTCTACTTCTCTACCATTCACTCTCTATTACTCCGTTTTTGTTTCTCGCTTCTCCTCTTTTTCTTACTCTCAAATCTTTACCCTATACTTTAATATAGGGTGAAAAAATAGCAGAATGAGTCTGATTTTTAACCTTATTATATAAATACTGAATTGTACTCTTTCGAGGACATCTTTTACACATTTCTTATGTACTTTTTTGAAATGCCCCTATTGAAGAGTCTAAAAATATTGGATATTCTCTTCTTGAACGACTAAAAAAGAAAATTTTAGAATTAAAAAAAAACCTTTTTGTTCTTTAAGAAATAATTAATCGACTCGATCATTTTTAGTCACCAATAACGTCTCTTCTGCCGCACTCGTCTGCGATTAATTATAAATCAAAGTGATAATCGGATTTACGCTGAAACCGCTAATTTTTTATTACTTGACCTTCTGACCCAATTCGTGTCAATAGAATTTTTCAGTATTCGGTAGAAATCAATACTTTTTTTCTTGTTTTTCTCACTAAAATAAATTGTCTTTAAAATTTAAATTACGCTACAATCTTTAAAAGCCACAATTAAAAGTTAAAAATGTGGACTCCTTGAATCCCGGCTAAAACGACATCATTTAAGAAAATGAACTTTTGATTTAATAAGGCACACGCGACTATTCTACAGGTTGTTTAACCTACCGCTTACAGGTTGTTTGTTCCGCCAATCAGTATAACACATATTTCCCTACACTCTTGTAGATAAGATCCATTATCTTGTTTGCACGCTACTTTAACCTTTGCACGCAAGAGACAAATACCTAGCTATTATTGTAATTTATTACGTGCCTTTCATTTAAAAAAAACCGTTTATAGAGATTCATTTACAGATGGGACATTCAAATGATTATTTTTCCAGCCTTTTTCTTTTTTCTTTCTCTTTTCTTTTTCCACTCTTTTCTTTTTAAACTCTCTTTATCACTTGTCCTTTATCACCCAGACCACACACCTTCCTTCTTCTCCTTCCCCACCACTCCATTTTCTTCCACTTTTCTTATTTCACTATCTCTATCACTCTTCCTCAACTACTTCGACCGCACACCTTTTCTGCTTTTCCATCTTCTTCTCCAACATTCCATTTTCTCGCTTTTTTCTTCTTCCATTCTCTTTATCACTCCTCCTCCGTCACACTGATCATACGCCGCTCTTCTTCTTCTCCCTCCCTTCCACTCCCTTCGCTTCCTATTTTCTTCTTCTACTACGTCTATTCACTCCTTCTCTACTATACCTACCACACCCCTCTCTTCTTATTTCACCCCCTTTATCTCTTCTTGTCTACCACTATGTCTACCTCTACCTCTCAACAATTCTTTCTCTATTACTCCGTCTTTGTTTCTGGCTTCTCCTCATCTCCTCACTCTTGAATCTTTACTCTATACTTTGAGTATGTTTTTGACAATTCGCGAAACACATTCAGACAAAGTTTTTTTCTCTTATTGTTTCGTTTAACCAACTACTTACAGGATGTTTGTTTCGTCAGTCAGAATAACACATACTTTGCTGCACTGTTGTAATTAGGATACATTATCTTGTTAGAACGCTACTTTAACCTTTGCACGCAAGGAACGAATACCAGACTATTATTGTAATTTATTACGTGCCTTTTCTTTTAAAGTAACCACTCATAGGAATTGATTTATAAATTGGACATTCAAGTTTCTTTTTCTCCTCTACCACTCCATCTTCTTCTTGTTTTCTTTTTCTGCTCTCTTTATCACTTCTCCTCCATCACTTGATCACACACTCTCTTCTTCTCCTTTTCCACCACTTCATTCTCTGCCGCTTTTCTTCTTTCACTCGCCTTTACGACTCCTCCTCTATAACTCCAACACACCTTTCTGCTTTTTCTTTTTTTTCCAACACTTCATTCTACTCCGTGTATCTACTTGTCCTCTATCATACCGACCACACCCCTTTCTTCGTCTTCTACACCCATTGTCTTTCCTTACCAACTACTTCGTCTTCCTTAACCTCTCGAAAATTCAATCTCTATCACTCCATCTTTGCTTCTGCTTGCTGCTTATCTCTTTACTCTTAAATCTTTACCCTGTACTTCAAGTATGTTTTTTTAATTTTTAAAGACAAATCAAAACAAAATTGTTTTTTCTCCTATTATTTCGTTCAACCTACCACTTATAGGATGTTTGTTTCGTCAATCATTGTAACACATATTTCCCTACACTATTGTAGATGAGATCCAATTATTTAGATTAATTTACAAGTAGTCTATTTCAATGATTTTGTAATGCGACAATGTATTTTCTTTTATTAAAAGCAGCTGTTTCAATAATATTTAAAATAAACATATATTTTTCTGTGTCTGCCCCCCTTCCCTCTTTTTCTCCTTTCCATTTATACCTCTTTTATTTACTTCTACTTACGAATAATTCCCTTCCACTCACTCTTCCCATACGCACACCCCTTTCCTAACCCCTTTACTTATCGCAGCTATCCTTTCACTCTCCCCTATCACTCCTCAGATTACTTATCGCTCCTTCTACTTACCAATCATTTCTGTCTTAAGATTTTTTTTACTTAAACTAGCAATATTGTTCGTATCAGCTAACAGCCTTTTCCTAGCCTTTTTCTTATTCCTACTATCTTGTTACCTTCCTGTCCTACCCCTTATATTTCCCATCCCCCTTTCTACTCATGATTTATTTTCTGCCCATAACCCCTTTCACTAACGATTTATTTCCCTCTCTGTAACCTTTTTACCCAACATGTTCATTACCTTTTCATCATCATCTCATGCCCCTTCTTGTTTGCTTCCCTCCCATCCGTGTAGGGTCTTCTTCTACCCCTTAACCTTTTTATCACCCTTTCTACTTACTATTTATTTCCTTAACATAACCTCTTCTATTTATTATTTATATCCTCTTCATAACTCCTTCTACTTGCTTCTTATTTCCCTCTCCTTACCCCTTTATTTTACTCTATTTATACCTTCACTATTTGCTCTGCCCCTTTTTTTCCTCTTTTTCCGTATCTGTCTCATCCCTTCACTCTCTTCTCACCCCTCCATCTGAATAAGAGTCCATAGCAACTACTAAATTCTTTGAAATTTAAAAGAAAATATACTTTTTCGAGAGAAAAAACACCTAGGGATCAAACAAACAAATATGGACACAAATGGCTACACTGAAATTTCAAAAAGGCAAAAAAAAAAAAAGAGGAAAGATATATGAAAACCCTTAAATCTCTGTCCCTCTTTTTTTTGTTTTTTTTTTCTATATTTTTTTAAATTTTCTATTAAAAAAAACATTTAACAAGAAATTAACCAACGTCTTCTTATTTTTCTATTCTCTCCCTTAATCATACCTCCTTTCTCACTGTCTTCTTCTCTCGATCCATTAATCAATGCCCTTCTACCACTCTGTCTCTCTCTGTTTGTCAGTTTTTCTCTATTTGTTTGCTTTTAGCTCTACCTTTCCACTTTCCTCTTCACTTTTTCCTGTTTACACTCTTTTCTTTGTTCTTTATTCTTTTTACTATTTGTTATTTAATCTTTACTATCTTCTTTTTATACTTTACTCTTTATTCTTTCCTCTTTTCTCCTTAATCTCAACTTTACTTTTCAGTCTTTCTTATTTAGTCTACGCTTCAGTTTTTACTTTTTGGTCTTCACTTCTTACTCTCTTCTCTTTATCCGTTATTCTTTAATCTTTACTATTTGCTTTTTACTTTACACTCTTCACTCTTGCCTCTTTATCATTAGCTCTTTATTCTTTTCTATTCGCTATTTACTCTTTACTATCTTCTCTTTATCCTTTACTCTTTAATCTTTACTTTTCACTATTGACTGTTTTCTTTTCACTCTCTATGTATAACTCTTTACTATCTACTCTTCATACTTTACTTTTTATTCTTTATCATTTACTCTACTCCTGAATTTTCACTCTTTAGTCTTTTATTCTTACTTTTTCCTCTCTATTATTTATTCTCTCCTCTTTGCTATTTGCTCTTCACTCTTTACTCTCGCCACTTTATTATTCACTTTTAATTTTTTTCTGTTTACTATTAACATCTTATGCTCTCCTATTCATCCTTTGCTTTTTATTATTTACTCTACTTTTCACTCTTTTATCTTCACTTTTTACTCTTTTCTCTTTGTCTTCTATTATTTTCTCTTAACTATTTACTCCTCACTCTCTCCTTCTTCGTCCTCCACTCTTTATTCTTTACTCGTTACTTACTAATCTTCACTCCTTGCCATCTTCTCTGTATCCTTAACTCTTCATTCTTTCCTCTTAACTATTTACTGCTTACTCTTTACTCTGCTATTAACTCATTATTATTAACTCTACTCTTTACTTTTCACTCTTTTGTCATCAATCCTTACTCTCTTCTTTTCATCCTTTATTCTGTCCTCTTTAGTGTGTGCTCTTCACTCTTTACTTTTGCCTATTCATCATTTACTTTTTATTATTTTCCCTTGTTTACTTACTCCTTACTCTCTCCTCTTCATCCTTTACTCTTTACTCATTAGTCTTCATCTTTACTTTTTACTCTTTGATTTTTATTCTTCACTTTCATTCTATAATTTTTAACATTCACTCCTTACTGTTTATCTTATGTATTTATAAATTAAAAAATCCGCTTTCTTGCGAGGAATTCCCAAAAAATTATTAAGCCATAATTTCTTGCTATAATTTAATAACAATTCATGATTGTGTAAACAAACCCAATAAACAAATGCACATTTCACCTATTAGCTCAGACTTAGACTTTGCTTTTGTAATTTTATCATCTGCTTGTCATTTTTTGAACTAATTAAGTAATTATTAGCTGATTATTTTTTTTTCAAAAACTTCAAAAACAGTAAGTTAAATTATAATTATTTTCAATTGTGTAACATATATTTGTTATCACCGTCAAGGTTATGTAATAAAATATTGGCTATAATTTTTAATATAAAAGTTTATTTTTCATTTAAAGTTTTTTTGTGACTATTTTATAATTTTTTCAATGTTTGCGATGTTGAGAAATAATTATCTGAATTCAATTTTCAAAATTATATCTAGATGTTTTAATTTTTTCTGTAATTAATATAAAAGTTTATTAATAAAGTATATGTGTAGAGTAAGAACAATTTTATATGAAAGAATATATATCATGTAAAAAGTTTTTAAATGTTTCAATAAACTATTCAATTAGTTTAATAGGAGGTAAATGAAATGATTCTACGTTACATGGATTCACTAAGAAAATTCTATCAGAATCCAATTTCAGCAAGAATTTAAAAAGTCGGAAACTTGTAAAAAATAAATAGTTATTTGAATATTGGGTAAAAAATAAGGAGTAATATAAAAGTTCGCGCGCGTGTGATAGCTTAGTCTTTATAAACACTAGAAATTGAATCACGTTGGTCTTTGATCTGCGCTAAACTCTGAAAGTAGTAAGTGAGCATTGCGCACGCGTGGAGTCAGGGAGCAAAGCGAAGGGGTTTATACCTATAGCTAGCTATAGATACCCAGATCTGGATTACCAGCTCTAGGCTTTTAGTTTAAGTTCTGGTTACCAGCTCTCAAACGACTGACGTTCTGGGCCAGTGCGCGCCCTTTTAAAGGGGAGGCTGCGTGGACGTTGCGTGATAGTGGCGCGGAGAGGGTAAAGAAACGGTAGAGGGAGATGCGCGCGTCGAGCTTCGCTGGCGCTATACTCGCGGCTCTTGTCTTCACTTGCCTTGCTGCCTGGATGACGTTACTGCTGACGTGATTTTTACTCAATACCCACTTTCGTCGCTGTGAGGCTATATTCTCTCTCTTTCTCTTACTCTAAGGTCTAATCCCTAGTTATTTAAATCTAAAGATGGTTGCCTACTGAATAAATAAACGCCCTCTGCGAGAGTGTTTTAAATTCATCAATGAAAGAATCTCGCTCTATGTAAGCCTCGTATAACATATTTTGAATTGCGTAATTCCTCTAAATATTCTGAATTTCTTGCTGTTCTTATTAGAAATAGACCAAAAGGTTAATGAGTCACGAGCAGAAGCTATTTGGTCAACAACATTATTTTTATAATCGTTTCTCTTATTCTGTAAACTTTTCAAATATCTTTTCTTAGTTCGGAATGCAACGATCATGCTACTTGTAGCCACGCGACGATCCTTGTCGAACTAGTGCTTATCAGCTGACCTAATACCCATCTGATCAAATACTTTGTGAGCCATGCGATAGATTTACTGTTATCAAACATTAGCTTTACATCTCTTCAGGCATTATTTTAACTATGTTCATAGTTATCTGCTTGGTAAACAAAACTCATTTCTCTTTTCAAATTATATAAAATGATTAATGTTTAATCATTGATAGCGTTTCTCGAGTGAAATATTTTTATACAACTATACTGTCTTTCTTATCCAAATATATGTACATGCGCATATCTGAGAATACGTTAGTTGCCACCTGCGAAAATGAGGTTCCTTTTCGGTGCTTCAGCCATCATGTTGATGCTCTTCTTCAATTATATTGGTAAGTATAATAATTATTATTCCAGTACGCAAATTATAAGTGATCCTATTTTAAAAATTTGCAATTCAAGAATTTCATTTGTCTTTTGACAGAAATATCATCAGCTATGAATCACAGCGGAAACAAGAGAAAGACTCTAAATCTTTTTAGCGAGACTCCTGAATCATTAGGTACAAAGTCTGGAAAAAATGGCACACTTAGAATGGTGAATAACAAAGGCACTCTTCGAGCATTTGATGACCGCACTGGGAAATTCGTAGAAGATGTGCGCATTGCAAGTCAAGGTACCCGCCGATTGGATCCACTACCCAAGGTGACATGGTCCATGCAACTTGACGTGAAGCGCATCATGAGAGTTTTTAATCACGATACTGGACGTTTTGAAGATGACCCGCAACCATACGAACGTGGAACAGCTGAATACAATCTCGCACTCGCAATTCAAAAGGCCCATCATCAAGAATCCCTTCTTCAGAAATTCCAGCATCAAGAATCCTATCATCAAGAACCCTATCATCAAGAATTCAATCGAAAGGATCCACTACCCAAAGTGACCTGGACTTTGCGAACTGACGCGAATGGTAATCGAAGAACTTATGATTATGCAGCTAAACGTTATGCAGATGAAGAAGAAAAGCCAGCATATTCCAACACAGCTTTGGGTTCAAATCCACTTGCAAAGAAGGAAAAGCGTGGTCTGTTACCTAAAATTTCAGTCGCAGAAGGGTATAAAGCTAATCTTAAGAATCAACCAGAGTATCATCCATATGTTAATACTCCGCGTCCAGGGCAGGCATCTGTGACTGGGCATGATCCACACCGTCTGAATCAAGGAGAGCATCGCGTCTATCAGGACACTCCACGACTACCGCTGAAGGCTCAAACTTCTGCACAATTTTCTCCTTATCCATATTTTCAGGGTCCTTCTAGGCCTCATGGATCTGGCTATCAACAATAGAACTTCCAATAAAATGAGGCAATCATACTGAAAACCATTTATATTATCAGGGTCACCCTGGTCCTGATGGTTTTGGCTATTAACAATAATACTTCCGTATTGAAAACTAGAATGCAATTTTTATTTTAAAAAATCTGATTCAAACACTTATGTCTTCAAGTTATTGTGTTTATGCTGATAGTTGCTTTTCAAACAACTTTGTTTATCATTTAATATAAAACAGTCTATATGAAATGTTGTAGTTTTTTTATTCCTTTCTCATCGTAACTTATCGAGGTCAATTTTTTGAATTTATTTATTTTAGAGAATAATTACTTTTTTAATGTTTCAATTCCAAGAGTGTAAATAAAAAAATTTGCGTATAAAAGTTATTTATTCTTCTATAAATAAAGCCTTGGCGGAGATAACGTTGGATAAGAAAACAAACTTTTGAAGTATCGTGTTTGAATTTTAAACATACAATTGATAAACATTTTCTCACAAATATGAATTACAATTTCTTTGACATATGAACTGACTTTAATTATTGACAAATTATCAAACAAATTTATCGACAAATTAATCA
The DNA here is from genome assembly GCA_032357855.1 of Amphibolips quercusostensackenii. Classification (NCBI taxonomy): domain Eukaryota; kingdom Metazoa; phylum Arthropoda; class Insecta; order Hymenoptera; family Cynipidae; genus Amphibolips; species Amphibolips quercusostensackenii. The sequence goes on from JAUELO010000020.1 coordinate 3,071,520, forward strand.
GCTAATAATTAGTTAATCATTTCACAAAATAAGAGGAATTGAACTATAATTTTATTAAAACATTAAAAAAAATTTTTTTATTTAAACTTTAATTTATATAGATTTGATTCTATTAAAACCTTGGAAACTAATTCTAGAAAATGCAAGTTTCGATAGAATATGTTAGTAACTGATTAATCAGTTCACAGCATGAAAAGCATCCAACAAATATTTTTATTGAAGCATTTAAATCATTTTTACATTGTATATTTAAAAAAAATTGAATTGTATTTCGGTACATTTAATTTACTAATAAACTTTTAAACTAATTAGAACAAAATTAAAATATAAGTACAAATAATTTTGAAAATTGAATTCAGATACTTATTTCACAACATCACATACATTTAAACAAATTATATTGTCATAAAGGTTTTTTTTTCAAATAAGCTTTTATTATTGAAATAATTGCTAATATTCAATTACATAATCTTAAAGTAAATAGTCAAATTATGTTTCTTAAGAGAAAAAAATTAATATTCATGTAATTTAATGTTAAAAAAAAATTTAACAGTCAATAATTAAATAATCAGTTCACAACGTCAAAAGCCTTAAGCAATTATTTTTATTAGAAGATTCAAATAATTTTTACTTTATACAATTTTTTTTTTCAAGTGGAAATTTAAATTTCTAAAAATTTGCATTAATAATGAACTTTTGTACTAATTTAAAAAAAAAAATTAATTCAGATCCATATTTTACAACATCACAAGCATTTTAAAAAATTATATAATAACCTTTAAGTCCTATTCCGGAAAATGTAAGTTTAAAGAAAATCAGTTGATAATTAATTAATCAGTTCACAACATGAAAAGCATCAAACAATTATTTTCATTAAACGATTTAAATGATATTCACAATTTTTTTTATTTAAAATTCCATTTCTGTACATTTAATTTATTAATGACCTTTAGAATTTTTTTTTTTTTTAATAAAAACATATTTACATATAATTTTGAAAATAGAATTTAGATAACTGTTTCTCAACGTCGCAAACATTAAAAAAAAATTATATAATTGTCATGAAAGTACTTTAAATAAAAAATAAAGTTCTATAATACAAATTACAAAAAATAAATAAGCTAATAATTAATCAATAAGTTTAAAAAAAATGTATTAATAATTAATTAATTCGTTCACGACATAAAAAGCATTAAACATTATTTTCATTGGAACATTCAACTAATTCTTCACATTTTATTTAAAATTTAAAATTGCATTTTTTCAATTTTAAATTATTGATAATCAGTTCACAAAATCAGAAGCTTTAAGCAGTTAATTTCATCAAAACAATTTAAAAAATTTTGCTTCATATTTTTTTTATTTTAAAATTTCCTTGTTTGGAAATTTGATCAATTGATAACCTTTTTATTTTATTTTAGAAAAAGTAAGTTTTAAGAGAATCAGTTAATAATTAGTTACTTGGTTCACAACATGAAAAGCATTAAAAAATTATTTTCATTTAAAGATTCAAATGATGTTTGAAATATTTTTTTTATTTTAAATTCCATTCTTTTACATTTAATTTATTAATTACCTTCTGAAATTATTTTTAAAAAATAGAAACATGTACATATATATTAATTAATCAGTTCACAACATGAATAGCAATTAGCTGAAACATACAAATATTTCTTACTTCATATTTTTCTTTAAATTTAAACTTCCATTGCTAAAAATTTTATGTATTGATAAATTTTTAAACTATTTTTAGAAACCTTAATTTGAACAGAAAAAATTTAATAATTAATTAATCAGTTCACGACATAAAAAGCATTAAACATTATTTTCATTCAAACATTCAACTAATTCTTAACATTTTATTTGAAATTTAGAATTGCATTTTTTGAATTTTGAATTATTAATAATCAGTTTACAAAATCAGAAGCTTTAAGGAGTTGATTTTGTCAAAACATTTTAAAAAATTTTGCTTTATATTTTTTTTTTATTTTAAAATTTCCTTCTTTGAAAATTTGATCAATTAAATAACCTTTTCATCTTATTTCAGAAAATGTAAGTTTTAAGAAAATCAGTTGATCATTAATTATTCGGTTCACAACATGAAAAGCATTAAAAATTATTTTTATTAAAAGATTGAAATGATGTTTAAAATATTTTTTTTATTTGAAATGCTATTTCTTTACATTTAATTTATTAATTACCTTTAAAATTATTTTTAAAAAATAAAAACATATGTACATATGTATTAATTAATCAGTTCACAACATGAATAGCAATTACTTGAAACATTCAAATAATTCTTCCTTTATATTTTTCTTCAAATTCAAACTTTTATTGATGGAAATTTTATTTATTGATAAATTTTTTAACTATTTTCAGAAAACGTAAGTTTGAAAAAAATAAATTAATAATTAATTGATCAGGTCACAACATAAAAAGCATTAAACATTATTTTCATTGAAAGATCAAACTTATTCTTTATATTTAATTTAGAATTTAAAATTGCATTTTTTTAAATTTGAATTATTAATAATCAGTTTACAAAATCAGAAGCTTTAAACAGTAAATTCCATTAAAACATTTCAAAAATTTTTGCTTCATATTTTTTTTTATTTGAAAATTCCTTTTTTTGGAAATTGGATTAATTAATAACCTTTTCATCTTATTCTAAAAAATGTGAGTTTCAAGAGAATCAGTTGATAATAAATTATTTAGTTCACAACATGAAAAGCATTAAACAATTATTTTCATTGAAAGATTCAAAAGATGCTTAAAAAATTTTTTTTATTAAAAATTTCATTTCTTCACATTTAATTTATCAATTACCTCTAAAATTATAATTTTTTTAAATAAAAACATATGTACTTATTTATTCATTAATCAGTTCACAACGTGAATAGCAATTACCTGAAACATTCAAATAATTCTCACTTCAGGATCGATAAAAGAGATCGACTAAAAATTGATCTCTTTTAGTTAAAAATTCATTTTTTCACTTGCAGATTCATACTATTAGTTTTGGTTAAAAATTTTTTTTTTTTTGATAAAAATTAATGTACTTTGCTAAACATTCGTCTTTTCTGGGAGAAAATTAATCTTCTTGGTTGAAAATTCATCCTTTTTGGAATCAACTATTTTTTTCAAAATTCGTTTCTTTTTGATGAGTTCAACTTTTTTTTTATCTGAAATAAAAATATTTTTAAATTAAATTATCAAATGTTACATTTAGAAAAAAAATTTTTTTTCTTTAAATTACAACTCCTAGGCTTAAAGTCAAACTGCTTTGTGAAAAATTCATTTTTTAATAGAAATGAATTTTTTCAGTTAAAAATTCTTCTTTTCAATGAAAAATTAATTTTTTCCAAGAAGAATTCATTTCTTTCTAACAGAAAATTCAACTTTTAAGCAAAAAATTTATTTTTTTTGCGAAAATTCAATAACTTGATTAAAAATTAAACAGCTTTGTTTAGAATTTTTTTTTCTGGTTGAAGATTCGCTTCTTCGGTCGGAAAATATACTATTTTGCTAAAAATTCTCTTATTCTTAGATAATAATAAATTTTTTTTTTATTACAAATTTAACTGAACGTAGTCTTTTTTGATTAAAAGTGCAACTATTTAGTTGAAAATTGAACTGTTTTTGATTAAAATTAAAAACTTTTTTTCGTTAAAGTAAGAAGGGCTGCAGAGTTTAAGGGGCAAGGGGTGTAAGAAAGTTTGCAGGGGCTAAGGGGCGAGAATTGTAAGAAGGGTTGCAGAGATTGAGGGCGAGGGTATAAGAAGGGTTGCATTAGCTAAGGAGCTGTGATTTTAGGAAAAATTGCAGATGTTAAGGGGCAGAAATTAAAAGTAGAGTTCTAGATGTTACTTGGTTAAAAATTGAATTACTTTGTTCGAAATTCCTTTTATTTGTTGGGAATTCACTTCTTGTGTTATAAAAATGCGCTATTTTGTAGAGAAATCTTATTTTTTCAGTTTACAATTTCTTAGTTTTTTAGTTTCTTAGTTTTTTAGTTTATGGTTTTTCAGTTTTTAGTTCTTTTGTTTTTAGTTTTTTAGTTTCTTAGTTTTCAGTTCTTTAGTTTTTATTTTTTTGGTTTTTTGTTCTTCAGTTTTTTAGTTCTTTAGTATTTTTGTTATTAGTTTCTAACTATTTTAGTTTATAGTTTTTCACTTCTTTTGTTTTTAGTTTTTTTGTTATTAGTTTTTAGTTTTATAGTTTTTTTGGTAAAGTTAGAAAGGCTGCAGGATTAGAGGGGTAAGGGGTGTAAGAAGGTTCGCAGGAGTTCAGGGGCACGTGGTGTAAGGAGGGTTGCATAGGCTGAAGAAATTTCAACAGAAATAGATGAATTTTAAACCCAAAATAATAAATAAATAATAAAATAGTTGGATTCTCAATAACAAAAAATTTTTTATATAATGAAAAAAATTGTCAATCAAATTGTTAAATTTTTAAGTCATAAAGACAAATTTTTAGTGAAACAGTTTAATTTTTAACCAAGAAATATGGCTTTTTTAAAAAATTGTCAAATTTGCACAAAATACGTTATTTTTAACCAAAAAATTCATTTTCCACCAAAAAAATTGATTTTCTACCAAAAAGTTGATTTTTTATCAAAAAAGACAAATTTTAAAAAAATACGTAGTTTTTGTACAGCATAGTTAAATTTACTACCAAACTGTTGAATTTTTAAGCATGATTAAAAGGGCAAGTGGTGTAAGAAGGTTTGCAGGAGTTAAGGGGCAGGCGTTGTAAGGAGTGTTGTAGAGGATAAGGGGCAGAGTTGAAAAGAGGGTTGCAGGATTCCAAATTCCTTTTTTTTGTTAGAGATTCACTTCTTGGGTTAGAAAATTCGCCATTTTGTGGAGAATCCTAATTTTTTTAGTTTTTAGTTTTTTTATTTTTTAGCTTTTTTGTCATTAGTTTTTTAGTTTATAGTTTTTAGTTTATAGTTTTTTATTTTTTTCATTTTATAAATTTCAGTTTTTTTGTTATTAGTTTTTAGTTTTTCAGTTTTAAGTTTTTAGTAACTACTTTGAAAAAATTTATTTTTTAATGAAAATAAATCTTTTTCAGTTAAAAGTTCTTCTTTTTCATTAGAAAATTAATTCTTTTCAAGAAAAATTTATTTCTTCAACAGGAGATTCAACTATCAAGTGATAAATTTATATTTATTTTTGCAAAAATTCAATAACTTGATTGAAAGTTGAACAGCTTTGTTAAAAATTTATTTTTTCTTCGTGAAGATTCGCTTCTTCGGTCATAAAATATACTATTTTTAAAAAAATTCTTATATTCTTAGATAATGATAAATTTTTTTTTATCAGAAATTTAACTAAATTTAGTCTTTTTTAATTAAAATTGTAACTATTTGGTTGAAAATTAAACTGTTTTTGATTAAAATTGAAAACTTTTTTCCTTAAAGTAAGAAGGGCTGCAGAATTTAAGGGGCAAAGAGTGTCAGAAAGTGCAGGAATCAAGGGGCTAGGTAGAAGTAGGGTTGCATAAGCTAAGGGACAGTATTTTTAAAAAATTGCAGATGTTAAGGGGCAGGGTTTAAAAGTAGTGTTGCATATGCTAAGGGGTATCAGTAAATTCTTAAAATAGCGGTAGCGGCGTGATATTGTTATAAAATGAAAAGAATATTTTAACTACTTCTTTGTTGAATATTAATTTTTTTGGTTGAAAAATAATTATATTTTATAAAAAAATACTATTTAATTTATAGTTGAAAATCTACATTTTTTGGGTTAAAAATTGACTATCTGGTAAAATTTTTATCCTTTTGAGCTAAAAATTCGACCATTTAGTTGAACATTAATACTTTTTATTGAGAATGTTTTTTTTGGTAGAAAATTCTTCTTGTTTAAACCATTATTTTTCTACATGAAAATTTCACTATTGTTGTTTTTCTTAGTTAATAATTAATTTCTTCTTAACTAAAACTGTAACTATTCCATTTTTGGCATAAAATTGAGATTTTTTTCAAACTTAATTTTTATATCGCAAATTCGATTATTTTTTTTTCTAAACTTCATAGTTTATTAGTGAAAAATTATTCTTCTGTGTTGAAAATTTATTATTTTTAGTTAAAAATGCAACTGTTCAAGTGAAATTTATTCGGCTTTTGTAAAGAATTTAACTATTTTCCTAAAAATTCAATTTTTATAGTTAAATTCAACTGTTTTTAATTAAAAAATTGAAAAATTATTGTTTAAAGTAAGAAGGGTTGCAGGATTTGAGAGGCAAGGTTGTAAGCAGGTTTGCAGGGGTTAAGGGGTGTGAGGGGTGAGGGGTGTGAGGCTGCAGAGGTTTAGGGCAGTTAAAAGGCGGTTGCATAAGATAAGGGGCAGTATTATAGAGATGGTTGTATAAGCTAAGGGGCAGTTATTTAAAAAACTGCAGTTGTTGTTAGAAGGGTTGCAGAGCCTAAGGGTCGAGGTGTGTAAAAAGGTTTGCAGAGGT
>JAUELO010000020.1:3089348-3114402 GCA_032357855.1 Amphibolips quercusostensackenii
CACATTCCCTTCTCTACTCCACATCCCCTTCTCTGCCCGTTTTCCTTATCTCTTACTATTCCTACCCTCCTTGCTTTCTTGTCTTATACCTTAAATTTATTTTGCCATACTTTCCCCTCCCTCACCTTCCTCACCCTCTTTACTACTTCTAATCCATATGCTTTATTATAAGATAACATTTTAAAAATAAACATATCTAAAAAATCAGCCAAAGTAGGATCTTTGTGCTTACAGAAAAGGTTTTTTAACCTATTAGGACGTTTCTTCTCCTACATTTCATCCTTTTTCCTTTTCTACTTCCTCTATTCTTACTTCCCATCGACTATTTTTTATAATTTCTTCCGCCTCCTCTCCTTCTTCATCCGACCCTATCTTATCATCCACTCTACTTTTCTTTTATTTCTCCTCCCTAATTTCCCTCCAACACCGTCCTTTACCTCCTTCTCCTTATCATACTCTCCTGCTTTATCGTCCGTTTTCTACTTTACCTACTTTCTCTCCCTTCTCTTCTACTTCCCCTGTTAACACTTTCCATTTCCCTTTTCTTCCCCTCCACCCTTATACACCTTTTGCATCCGCTCACTTTTCTTATCTTTCCCACTTTTTTGTTAAATGAATTATTTTATCTGAAAAGTTGATCATTCCATTTTTGGTTGAAATTTTATCCTTTATAAATTAAAAAGTCAACTAGTTTAATGAAAAAATTTAACTATTTAATTCAAAATTGAATATTTACTTGAAAATTTAACTATTTATTTAAAGAATTTACTTTTTTGTTAAAAATACATTTTTTGCTAAAAATTAAACTACGCGGTTGAAAGTTGAACTACTTTTAAAATTATTTTTTTTTTGGTGAAGGTTCAACTACTTCGTTAGAAATTCATTTGTTTGCAAATTTATCTCTTTAGTTGATAATTTATAATTAAAAATTAAACATTTCCATTTTAGATTAAAAATAATTTTTTTATTGAATATAATTTTTTTGTCAAAAATGATTTTATTGTTGAAAATTTAAGTATTTCATTAAAAATTTTTCTTTTTGGTAGAAAATTGCCTTGCATACTTAAAAATCCATATTTTAGGATTGAAAAATTTTAATATTTTTATAAAAACTTTATTTTTCTTTACTAAAAATTCAACTTTTGAACTGAAAATTAACTTTTTTATTTAAAATTTATATTTTTGGTTGAAAATTAAATTATTCTTGTAAAAAGGTAACCATTTTAAAGAAAATTAACTTTTTTATTAAAAAATAATACTTTTTGGTGGAAAACTTAACTGTCTCACAGATAATTCATCTTTTTGACGAATTTAGTTTGAGTATTAATTTTTGATTAAATTCAACTAATTTTATAGATAAGTGAATTGTTTGGTTAAAATTTTGAAAAATGGTAGAAAATTTAACTATTTGTTAGAAAATTAACTTTTTTGTTAAAAATTCAACTGTTTTGCATTTAATTCGTCTTTCTAGATTCAAAATTTAACAGTTTTGTTGAAATTTCAGTTTTGGTTGAAAACTTATCCTTGGTAAGTTGAAAATTCAACTATATTGTTAAAAATTAAATTATTTAATTAACTATTGAACAATTTGACATAAAATTAACATATTAATTTTTTTTTCAATTTAACTTTTTTGTTAAAAATCATCTTCACTGGTTGGAAACAAAATTACTTCCATGAAAGTCGAACTGCTATGTAAAAAATTTATTTTTTTGTTGAACATTTTTCTCTTTGGTTGAAAATTTTACTATTCTGTTAGCAAATTTTTCCTTGAGAATAAATTTTTAGTGGTTCAAGATTTAACTTAATGATTTTGCTAATTCTTGTACTAAAAATTTAACTATTTCATTTTTTGATAAAAATTAATTTTTTTCAATTATTAATTTGAGTATTTGTTTAAAAAATTCGTCTTTTTGGATTGAGGATTCGATTTTTCTTAGCTTAAAAATTCGATTACTTTTCCAGACAATTTAACTTTTTTTTGCATTAAAATTCAGAAATTTAATAAAAATTCATGTATTTTATAATAAATTTTTCTTCCTTGGTAGAAAATTAATGTTCTCTGTAGAAAATCCAACTACTTGGTTGGAAGTTGAACTACTTTGTTCAAAATTAGTTTCTTTCGCTGAAGATTTATCTGGATAGGAAATCAACTTTTTTCTTGAAAAATTATATTCTGAGGTTGTGAATCTAATCTTTTCAAACAATTCGCCTTTTTGGCTTTAAAATTAAACAATTTTTTTTTATTGATAAATTTTAAGAAAAAATGATTAATTTTGTGGATAATTTTTGTTTATTTTGTTAAAAATTAATGTTTCTATTTAAAAAGTTACCCATTTCATTTTTAGCTAAAAATTAAATTTTTATTAGTTTGAAATTCCACTGTTTATTAATGGCCCTACTGTCAATTCAGCCCCACTGCCAACTCAGCCCCACTGCCGACTTATCCCTACTCTTCCCTACGTTTTTTTTAAAATAAAGTTTCACATGCAACTTATTAACTTACTAAAAAGTAAAAAGTAATTAAAAAAAAAGTTTACATCCAACCTAAAATAATGAAGTACAAAAAGTCTGCTCTTAAAAAAAATATATATTAGAGACGTCTGAGGTATATAAAGAAGCGTCAGGTTCGTTCCAGTTTCTAGAAAAAAGTCAGTCAAGTAGGCAGCTCTATTACTCGTAATTGTTTGATTAGCTTTCATATTGAGGTTGAGGGTATGAGATGGTCGGTGAGGTGTATTTGGATGGCGGTCGTTGTTGTCTAGGCTAGGGGGTCGCAGGGGGAGCGCCATGGCGCCTGGAGTCCCTTCACCCTATTCAATCAATAGGGACACCATGATTTCTCCCGCACGTGAATTTGTCCTCTCTCGCCATTGGCTCATCTCTCTTGTAATTAAGTCACTAAGAAAAATCTTTAAAATTCTAGATATGGCGTTGAACGAATAAGCCAGCCTTAGGATCAAAAAATCGATTTTCCGGATTCGCCTGATGAGATAACTAAATTTTGGTAAAAAAAAAAGGTTTAAGCGTTTCTAATTTCAATTTTGAGTATTTAGAATCACTTCAAAAAATAAAATCTTTCAGTGGACTTTCCTGATTTTAAAAATCCCTTCTAATTTTGTGATACAAGAGACAGGGATCATTGTCATTTCACAGGTAAATTCGGTGGACCCTCCCACGAAAACTGTAATCTAAAAATTAATTCCAACCAAATCGGTTTTCAAAGAAAACATCACACTGCCAGGAGGGTGACAAGTCTTGTGACGATTTGTGACGTAAAAAATTATTTTTTTCGCATCGCAATTGACTTTTGCACTCACACTCTCGCGTTTTGTGTCTGTGTAATACCTCGAAGTTCTAACGTTCGGCTTGGTTAATCACTACTCGATGCGCGCGATTGAACAGTTTTTTCAAGGATTTTTCAATTTTGTTTTATAAGTTGCAATAAAACTGAAATAACAAATAATATAATTATTATTCCCATGTCTGGAAATTTATCTACTTCACATGGAAAAATTTGTCCTTGAAAAAGTCACGAACTGGCAGCTAGGCTTTGGATACGAGAAAAAAATCATTTTCTTTCTTAGAGACCCAGTCCCTATAAGTTAAGGTAACTGAATTTAAGTAGAAAAAGATTTAAACATTTATAATTTTAATTTCGAGTATTTGGAATAACTTGAAAAAAATTTAATTGTTTAGTAGACTTTCGATCTTAGAAAATCCCTTTGAAGTTTGTGATATAAGAAATAGGGATCATTGTCATCTTACAGGTAAATTAGGTGGACCCTCCCATGAAAACTGTAATCTAAACATTAATTCTGATCGAATAAGGAGCTTTAAAAAAATAAATAATTTTCAAGTAACTTTTGACACTAATAAGCAGAGTGAAACTTATTTTAGAGGATTATGATTAGGCAAATAGGAGGATCAAAATATTACTTTTTTCAAATTTCTGACGTGGCAAAACATAATCATAGATTTCTTACTCCGTGATCTAAAAATTTGTCGAAAATTTCAGCAAATAAGTGAAAACTAAAGTTAAAAATTTATTATTTTTAGGTCTAAAATTTAACTGTTTTGTAGAAAATTCAACTTTATGGCTTAAAAATTCAAGAATTTCGTAGAAAATTTAAATAGTAGGTAGAAAATTGATCTCTGTCGTAGAAAATTTTACTTTCTGGCTAAACTTATATTTTCGGGACAAAATTGTAACTCTTTTTAAAAAATTTGTCTTTTCGGTTAAAAATATAACAATTTGGTAGAAAATTCTAATGATTGGTCGAAAATTCAATCGTTCTGTAAAAAATTCGCTTTTTTTTACATTGAATTGTTTGAAATCAAAATTCAACTATTCTACTTTTGGTTAAAAAATAAATCTTTGTGGTAAAAAATATTCTATTTGATTTAAAATTGAACCATTTCATTGAAATTGTTACTACTTAATTAAAAATTATTTTTTTGTCTCATGAATCATAATTTTTGAGTAAAAATTTAACTGTTCTTTTTTTAATTAAGTTTTTTTATTGTAAATTTAATTATTCTATTTTTATTCAAAAATTTTTTTTTGTTCAAAAACTTAACTATTTTGTTGAAAATTCGTCTTTTTAATAAAAAATTAATCCTCTTAGATTAAAATTCAACTACTAAATTAAAAACTTACTTACTTTGTTAAAAATTCATCCATTTTGACAAAAAATTAATGTGCTTGGTTGAAAATGCAACTTTTTAATTAGAAGTGAAACGGCTTTCTTAGAAATTGATTTTTTGGTTGAAGATTTATAATTTTAGTTGAATATTAAACTTTTTTGTTGGAAACTAACTTTTTCTAAAATCAGATATTTGTGTAAAAAATTGAACCTATTTTTTAGAAAATTCGCCTTTTCGGCTAGAAAATTCAACAATTTGGTAAAAGATTTTACTATTGGGTAGAAAATTCAACTTTTTGGTAAGAAATTCATATTTTTAAGTCAGAGATTCAACTGATTTGTGAAGATTGCTTTTTAAATTGAAAATTTTGTTTTTTAATGCAAATTCAACTATTCCATTTTGGTTAGAAAGTGATTTTCTTAGTTGCAAAATTAACCATTTTGTTGAAAATTCGTCTTTTAAAATAAATGCATCTTCTTTGAATGCCAAATTTTTTATCATAATAATTTAAAAAATTTTATTAGAAAATTGCTTAAGTTAAAAAATGTTTATTTATAGTCCTTCAAAATTCAACTATTCCTTAAAAATCATAATTACATACCTCTAAAATATAAATCTTAAAAATGAAATTATTTGTAATTCTATATTTTTTAAATTTAGGAATTGTTAATTTTAACTCTTAAAAACTGTAAAACCTAAAATTGTTAATTTGTTCATTACAAAAATTTACAATAAAAAATTATGCAAGTTTTATGTTCTATGTTTGAAAATTCTATAATCCTAGTGATTTTCATTTAAAATTTCATCGATTTGGAAAATTTAGAATTAAAAAATTAACTTTCGATATTGAAATTCATCCAAATTTAGGAATTTTTTATTTATAAAACTTCAAAATTTGATAATTTTTAAATGGATATTCTTAAAATTGAAGAATTTCTAATTGTTTCTGTCAAAAATAGTAGAACTGTGAATTGTAAATCTTTAAAATTAAAAAAATTTTAATTACAAAAATTTATAATGAAAAATAATTACATTTTAAAGTTTTATTATTAAAAATTCTATAATTATGATGATTTACATTTGTAATTGCTTCAGCTTAAAAGATTAAGAATTGAAAACTCTTGACTTTAAATCTTGCAGACAATCAAAATTTAAGAATTTTTATTTATACATCTTTAAAATTGAATAATTTGCAGATCATATTTTAAAAATTTAAGATCTTCTAATTACAACTCTATGAGATTGTAAATCTTTAAAACTAAATTAAAATCCTATATTTAAAAAAAATTGAAGATTTTTTATTATCATTCTTCAAGATTATAGAACTTTAAATTGTTAATCTTTGAAAATGGATAATTTGAAATTCTGTGCTTTCAAAATTTAAGAATTTTTAATTGTATCTGCTTGAAATTGCAGAACTCTAAACTTTAAAGTCGCAAAATTTAAGCATGTCATTTATACATGTTTAAAATTGAAGTCCTCAAAATAGACTGATTTAAAAAAATATGATCAAATCCCTTTTGAATTAAGATTTTTTATTTTGATGATTAAAAATATTGTATAAAGGTGAAAAAACTTAGAAAAAAATCCATACTCTGTTTTGACGAAAACTCTTATTATTAAGATTGTCTTTAAAACAAATTTATGCAATATACAGATGCAGCTGCTGCTACTTCATCTTGTGCCCGGAAAGATGTGGCTACACGCTCCCGCGAACCGTTGTTTTATTGGCTCTGCTTTGGCGTCGGCGCACCACTCGCAACGCAGAAGAGTAGGGAAGCCAGTTAAGTCACACGGATTGGCTCGCGCTCCCCACGCGCAAGTTTACTACCGAGGATCGCTCGGTCGTTAGCGGTGGGAGGGAGCTTCGCATGATTGGCTCGCGCTCGCCACCAGCGATCTCAACTTGGGCATGTAGACGTACTGTTTCTGCGTAAGGGCGCTTGAGAGGGACACGATACGACAACTTGTCACCATAGCAATATAAGCCGCGTTGTGTTTCTCTCACACATAGCCAGCGCAGGCGCAGTACCCCCACGTTCCAAAGTCAGTGTCACTGCACGATTGGCTCGCGCTCGCCACGTGAAAGTTTACAAGCGTAGAGCGAACACGAAAGCGCTGCTTATGCTGCGGTTTCTAGAAAGAACTTAAACTTTCTACTGAGTCTCGTGAACCAGATTTTCTGCGTCAAAGGACAGGTGCTGCTAGCATGCTAGGTGACGATGAAAGGAATCTTGGATGCCGACCAAATATAATTTATGATTATAAATCAGTCTTCCGTTGCGGCTAACAATAGAGATACTGATTTTTTTTTTTTAATAATTTACACTGCAAAATATGTTCGATAAAAATGACTAGGAAAAAGTGTAGTTTTCCGAAAATCTGAATTAGGATCGTATAGATTTTTCCCCTCTGTAGATATTTTTCTTTATCTCTTATTTTATTGCTGTTCAAAGTTCCTAGTACAGTGGTCGATATTATCCGCAATTTTCATTTTACCAGACGTTTCGGCCATATCTGGCGCAATTGCTATTACGTGATCGTCCAGGAGTGAAATTTACTGCAACCAGTAGATAAAGGTTTGGCAATCATAACCAAAGAGCGCAGACGGGGTGATCTACTGACGCTTTGGGAGCCACAAGGCGAGCGCTTTTTCACATTAATAGCTCCACAGTGAGGCAGAAAAAGACGAATGCAAGTCATGATTTTGAAAAATTGCTCGAAAGTTAGGGGCTATGAGATTGTCCACAATTAATGTACGAAATCTACCCTTGTCATTGTCACTGATTCACTGAATCTTATACTTTCATTTAGAGACAGACTTATCAATTATTATTTATTTAAGTTCAAAAAAAGGCTTTTTCAATATAGATACATTTCTGTTTAATTTTATTTTCATTTCAAAGATTATTATTAAATTAAAAAAAGCAAATAAGAAGCCAGTGAGAGGAAGTAACAAATTTATTTTAATTATATTGACAATAAATTGTATTGGACAATTAACGGGGTTTCCTTTTAAAAATTTGTGAAACTATCTAAAGATAGTAAAATGGATTTATTAATTTCAATTATAAGCAATAAATTTAATTGAAAATTTAATTATTTTTGTTACAATTTAACAATTTAATTGAAAAATTATTCTTTTTTACTTAAAATTTAACTTTTTTGCTAAAGTTCGTCTTTTTGAGTTAAAAATTGAACTATTTTGGTAAAAAGTTTAACTGCTTGGTTGAAAATGAAATTTTTTCTTCAAAATTCATATTTGCTAGTTAAAAATTTAACTTTACTGAAGAGAATTCTTTTTTTTTAATTTTGTTGCAATTTTATTTTTTTCTTGGCTGAAGAATCTTTTCTATATGGTTTTGAAGAGAGAAACGAATTTTCTATCCAAGAAGACTTTTTTAAGTTAAAAAAATTATTTTCTACTGAAAAAGACAAAATTATAACACAAGATATCAATTTTTAACTAAAAACAATATTTTTTTAACATTTTTTTTTTTAAATTGATTGCAAAAAATATAATAAGGCTATAAAAAACAGTTTTTTTAAAGGCAATAAAAAATTATTATCAGTAGAATTTCTAAAAATTATTAAAGTAAATTGTATTTATAAGCATTTCAATAAATAATAAATAAAAATAAATAATAAAAAAGTTGAGGCAGGGAGAGTTGAACACGTAACCTTCCGGCCATGAAGCAGAAGCGCTACTACCTGAGCTACCAGTCGCCAAATATTTTGAAGTCAATTTTAACGAAAACGGCTCCTTAACTTGTAAAATAAAATAACAAATTTTTATTTTTTCAAGCACTTAAAAAAATTTTTAGGAGAGAAATTTAGAGGGAAATGAGGCATAAGGAAGTGGGGATAGTAAGAGGAAGGATAGTGAGGGGTAATGAAGGTTGGTATCGTAGAGGAAGTAAAAGGAAATAAGGGGTGACAAATTAGGAAAAATAAGGAAGTAAATAGGGAAAATAATGAGAAGAAAAGAGAAGTAAGTAAGAGGATGGGAAAGAGAGTAAATTAGGGCAAAGAAATAGGAAAAGTCAAGTGAAATTAGGGTAGAAGAAGTAAGGAAATCGATGAAGAATTTTGGGGGCAAGGGGAAGGGAAATAGAGGAGATAATTAAACGTGTAGGTGGTGAGTGAGGAAAATTGAGGGGAGGGCTAGTAGAGTCGTGCGGGTAAGTAGAGAAAGGAAGTGATGGCTTGAGAGAAGAAGTAGAGGAAGAAAAGTGTGTGCTGGGAGAGCCAGAAGAAGGGTGAATAGAGGAGAAAAGAGTAAGAGAGAGCGAGGTGAAGGGTGAAGTAGGAAAATTAAGCGGGATTAAGGGAGATAAAGTAGGGCGAATAATTTAAAATGCAGAAGGTTATTAGGAGAAAGCAAGGGAAGACTAGTAGAGAAGTGCAGGTGAGTAAGGAAAGAAAAATTAGGGTTTTAGAAGAGAAGTTATAAAAGGAGAGTGTTAGTTGGAATCGCGAGGAGCAGGAAACGCAGAGAAAAGAAGTTAGGGAAAGCGAGAAGACAGGTGAAGTTAGGGGGGAATGTATGAAAAATAAAATGAAATGAAGTAAAAAAAAAATGAATGAAAAAATGTAAGAAGAATAGCGCACGATAAATAAAAGAAAAAATTTAAAGTGTTAAAAGGTTGCGAGAGGACGTTAAGAAATGGCTAAAAGGGTAGTGCAAGTTAGTAGGGAAGAAAAAGTGAGGGCAGAGGAAGGGAATTTGGAAAAGCGGAGACTCAGCTGGAAAAGCAAGAAGAAATAGAAGCAGAGAAGAAAGAAGTTAGGGAAGGCAGGGAGGAGAGCAAAGTGAGGAAAGCAAGTAGAGAAAATAATTGAAAGTGTAGAAGTGTAGTGCGTGGAAGGCAGAGAAGAGCTATTAGGGTAGTGCGATCGATTAGAGTAGAGAATTTAAGGGCTTGAAAAGAAAAGTAGGGGACTTGAATTTTTAGCTAGGGTCGTGAGGAGAGGAGGAAGTGAAGGAGGAAGAAGTTAGGTGTAAAGAAGAGTAGAAGAGAAAGTAGAGGAAATAATCAAAAGTGTAGGATGCTAGTACGAAAAAGCAAGGGAGAGCTAGTTAGACAGTCCAGGTGAGTAGGGAAGGGAAAAATAAGGGCTTGGGAAGAGAAGATGGAGATGGAGAGTGTTAGCAGGGCAAGCAAAGAGAAGGAAAATAATAGAAGAAAGAAGTTAGGGAAAGCGATTCGAAGGGTGAAGTGAAGGTAGGGAAATAGTAGAATCCAGTAAAAGTAGGAGAGTAGTGAGGGCTGTAGAAGTATAGGAAATAATTAAAAGTGTAAGAGGGTAGAAAGGGAATGTAAGGGGTGGGCTAGTAGAAAAGTGCAGGTGAGTAGGGGAGAGAAAATGAGAGTTCGGGAAGAGAAGTTAGGAAAGGAAAGTGTTAACGAGAAAAGCAAAGAGAAGGTGAAGTAGAAAAGAAGAGGCTAGAAAAGGCAGAAAAAGGCTGAAGTAAGAGGATAGGAAGTAGGAGACTCTCAGGTGACTAGCGGAAAAAAGTAGAAAAAAATATTGCAGGTATGGAAAGGTTATAAGAGGAAGTGAAGAGATAGCAAGAAGGGTAGTGCTAGTAAGTATAAAAGGAAAAGTGAGGGCTGGAAATGGGAAGTAGAAAAAGTAGAGCTTTAGCTCGGAAAGCGAATAGAGTTTGAAGTAGAGGAGGAAGAAGTTAGAAAAGGCGGAAAAAAGCTATGTAAAGAAAGCAAGTAGGGAAAATAATGGGAAGTGTGGGAGGGTAGTGAGTGGAATTTAGAGGAGGACTATTAGGGTAGTGCGCACGAGTAGAGGAGGGAATTTGAGGGCTTATGAAGAAAAGTAAGGGAACTAGATTGTTAGCTAGGTTCGCAAAGAGAAGAGGGAGTAAAGGATGAAAAAGTTAGCTGTAGTAGAGATGAGAAGTAGGAAAATGTATAAAAAGTAGGGAAGGCAAAGTAAAGGAAATATTCAGAAGTGTAGGATGGCAGTGCAAAAAAGTGCGTGAAGAGCTAGCAGGGCAGTGCAGGTAAACAGAGTAGGTAAAGTGACGGCTTGCAAATAGAAATTAGGGAATTAGAGCGTTAGCAGGTTAAGCGAGGAGAAGGGAAAGAAGAGGAAAAAAAGTTAGCGAAAGCAAGCCGAAGGTTGAATTAAAGTTAAAGAAGAAAAGAAAATGCAGTTGGAGCAGAAGAGTAGTAAGGGCTGAGGAAGTATGGTAAATAATTAAAAGTGTGAGAAGATGGTAAGAGAAAGTGAGGAGGGGGCTAGTAGGGAAGTGCAAGTGAGTAAGAAAGGGTAAATAAAGGATTGGAGAGAGAAGTTCAGAAAGGAGAGTGTTACCTAGATAAACGAAGAGACGGGGAATTAGAGAAAAAGAAGTTAAGAGAGGCAGGAAGAAGGGTAAGGTAAGGGGAGGGAAATTATAAGAATCTAAGGTGAATAGCGCACGAGGAATAAAAGACAAAATTGGAAGTGTAGGAAGGTTGCGAGAAGAAGTAAATAGGTGGCCAAAAGGGTAGTGGAAGTAAGTAGGGAAGAAAAAGTAAGGGCTGAGGAAGGGTAGTAGGAGAAGTGGAGTGTTAGCTAGAAAAGCGGGAAGATATGAAAGTAGAGGAGTAATAAGTTATAAAAGGCGGGAAGAAGAGCCACCTGAGAAAGCAAATAGGAAAAATAATTTGAATTGTGGGAAGATAGTGGGTGAAAGACAGGGAAAAGCTATTAGGGTAGTTTGATCAAATAGAGGAGAGGATTTAAGGGCTTGAAAGAAAAGTAGAGAAATAAGATTGTTAGCTGGGGTCGCGAGAAGAGAAGGGAGTAGGGAAGGAAAAAGTTAGGTATGGCGAGTTAGGGAAAAGGAAACAGGAGAATTTATGAAAAGTAGGGAAAGAAAAGAAGGTAAAATAATCAGAAGTGTGAGATAGTAATGCGAAAAAGTAAGAAGAGAACTAGTAGTACAGTGCAGGTGAGTAGAGGAAGAAAAATGAGGTCTTTGAAAGGAAAGATAGCGAAGTATAGTGTTAGCAGGAGAAGCGAGAAGAGGAAAAAGAAAAGCAAAACGAAGTTAGGAAGAGCAAGGCAAAGAGTAAAGTAAAGGTAGGGTAAAATAGATAATCCAGTAAAAGTAGGGGGGAAAAAGTGAAGGACAGGAAATGGAAGTAGCGGCTAAAGAGCGTTAGCTGGGAAAGCGAAAAAAGGAGGAAGTAGAGAAGTGTAAGTTATGAAAAGCGAGGCGAAGAATCAAGTAAAGGTAGAAGAAGTAGGAGAAGTGGAGTTTCAGGTTGAAAAGCGAGGAGTGGTTAAAGCAGAAGAGAGAGAAGTTGTGGAACACGGAGAAAAAGATTAAGTGAGGAAAGCAAGTAGTGTAAATAATTAAAAGTGCAGGAGGATAGTAACTGGATGGTAGGGGGGCAATTAGGTAGTGCGAGCAAGTAGAAAAGAGCATATGAGGGTTTGTAAAGAGAAGTAGGGTAATTAGGGTGTTAGCTCGGGACGCAAGGAAAGGAGGGAGTAGAGGAGGAAGAAGTTAGAAGTAATGGGTTTTGTAGTGAAAGTAGGAGAATGTATGTGGAGTAAGGAAGGGAAAGTAAGTTAAATAATTGGAAGTGTGGGATTGCAGTAAGAGGAAGTATGGGAAGAGCTGGTGGAATAGGGTTAGAAAAGGAAGATAGGGGAAGTAGAGTTTCATCTGCGAAAGCGAGAAGAGGTGGAAGTAAAGGAGGAAGGAGTTAAGAAAGGCGGAGGAAAGGGGTAATTGACGGAAGGGCTTTCAGAGTAGTTCAAGCGAGTAGAGAAGGGAATGTAAGGCCTTAGGAAGAAATGTAGGGAAATTAGAGTGTTAGTTGGTGACGCGAAGAGGTGGAAGTAGATGAGGAAGAAGTTAGGTGTGGTGGAGAGGGGATCTAGGAGAATGTATGGAGAGTAGAAAAGGGAGAGTGGTAGAAATAATTAGAAGTGGGGGATAGTAGTAAAAGAACGTGAGGGTAGAGCTTGTAAAATAGTCTTGGGAAAGAAAACTAGAGGAAGAGGAGTGTTGTGGAAAGTGTGGAAAAGGCTAAAGTAAGGGAAAAGGCAGAAGGGGAATGTAGGGAGTGTAAGGGAGGAAAAGTAAGAGAAGAAAGGAATATGATCGACTTCATTAACGTCCTAATGGACCTAGCAGATTCAATATTTTTGATTATTAATGAATATGATGGGTGAATTAAAAAAAAAAATTATCAGCTCTAATTTATTAGTGAAAACGTGACAGGTTTCAAATTCCATTAAGTATAGAGGTACTTCTCGCTTGTAGCCAAACCACCATCTTTAGAGTTTTGCTGCAGTATTTGTTCTCTTGAATGATGGATGGCTACTAGGTAGGAGGAGAATGAAAATTCCCATTTTATTTATCGTTGTGCATCGTAGCATGATGCAAGTCAACGAATCTTTGGACGATTCTCCAGTTATTCGCGAATCCGGATAGGCTATTTACTATTTTCGACAGTTTTGAAAAATAACCATTTCGAGGAATTGGTCTAAAACTAAAATCATTTGGGATGAAAAATAGCACGCTGCGCGTTCTTATTGTGTTTGGGAAATAAGAAAAGGGCAACCAAACAGAAATTGGAATTTGAAAAAAATTAATAACTATTTTGTCATTTTTGCTTGCAAATCTTTTTTTTAACTGCAAATTCAACTATCCCATTTTTGTTTTAAAATTTATTTTTTATTTTTTTCGAACATTTTACAATTTAGTTAGATATTAACCTTTTTTATTTAAAGATGTTTATTTTTTAAGTTGTAAATGCAACCATTTGGTCATGAAATAATTGTTTTGTTCAAAATTCATATTTTTGGAATTAAAACTTGACTCTTTGTTTAAAAAAGTTGTCTTTTTGGCTTGAAAATTCAAAAATTTGGTAGAAAATTAAACTATTTAAAATAAGAATAAACTTTTTTGTTCAAAATTCACAATTTGGTTGCAAATTCAACTACTTCGATAGAAAAATTAACTATTTGGTTTAAAATTAAGCTCCATGTTTAAAAATTTTTTTCTTTTTTTGAAAAATCATTTTTTTAATTTTTTTTTATCTGAAAATGTAGCTATTTCAATCTTATTTAAAAATTTCTTTTTTATGAGTATAAAATTTAACTATATGGCAGAAAATTAAACTATTTAGTTAAAAATTAACTTTTTTTTAAATAAATATTTTTTGTTAACGATTCAACTATTTTTGTAAAAAATTAAACTACCTAGTTTAAAATTAAACTGTGACATTTTTTTTCTTCTAAGATCAAAATTTATATATTTTATTGAAAATGTGTCTTTTTTGTATTCAAAATTATTCTTCGGGGTTAAAAATTTAACTGCTTAGTTAAAAATTCACATTTTTTGTAAAAAATTAATCATTTTAGTTTAAAATTTATTTTCTCTTTAAAAAATGTATTTTTCTACCTGAAATTTTGACTATTTTATTTTTGGTTGATTTTTTTTTAGTGAAAATTCACGTATTTTATTAAAATTCTATTGATGAAAAATTATTCTTTTGGGTTGTAAATTCAACTATTTCGTTAAAAATTTATTTTTTGTTAAAGAATCATCATTTAAGTTAAAAATTCATTCACTTAAATGAAAATATATCAATTCCATTTTTTGTGGAAATTTTATCTTTTTTGATAAAAATTTAGGTTTAGTAGAAGCTTAGTTTAAAATTGAACTATTTTATTAAAAATTTATTTTATTTGTTAAAAAATAAATTCTTTACTGGAAATTTATAACTTAACTATTTCATTATGAAATAGTTAAATTATTTTGAAAAAATTATTTTTCAATTATTAAATAAACCATTTTTTAACAAAATGTTAAATTTTAAATTAAGAAAATTAATTTTTAGTCAAAAAAAATTCCTCACTCATGGCTGAAAATTTCTTTCTGTTGGCTAAAAATGAACTTTTTTGTCTGAAATTTGACTTTTAGGTTGCAAGTTGACGTTTCTTTTAAAAAATTACTATTTTTCTCTTAAAATTTCTATCTATTTTGAATAATAATTTTAAAATATTTTGTACAAAATTTTTTTTTTGAAAATGAGTTTTTTTATGTAAAAAATCTAATTCCAGGCATATTTTGTATGTCACTCTAAAAATGTTACGAACAAGATATTAATTGGACGTCATGCTGCGGGTTGGTTCTAAATTAAAGACATTAGGTTTGAACCTCTTGTCTCCCGTAATTTGAGATAAGGACCAGGAATTCTAGAGTGAAACTCAGACAAGATTTAGCTTTTCCTAGAAATCTACTTTTTTTTTATTCTAAAAAATAATAATTTACTCCCTTTCTTAAATAATTTGACGCCCTTTGAGTAGTATAAGTAATTTTAAGTCGGACATGCTGGGGTAAGTAGTATGGGTCAGTTCAAGTCAGCCAGTTCTTAATTGTATTTAACATTGTTGATTTCAATCAGCTTCTGTGTTTTTGAACTAGCTGATAGATTTTTTTATAGATTATGTGCAAAAAATAGTCCATTTGTCCTGAAAGGATGGAGGATAAAGCGATATGGAGGGAAAAATGATTTACTCTCCATATCGCTTTACTATTTATTTTTTTAATAAAAAAATTAATTTTTAAAGAAATAATTTATTTTTCTACTAAATTAGTCAATTCTCAATCTAAAAAGACAATTTTAGGCAAAGAAGTTAAATTTTGGATCAAAAAGTTTGTTTTTTATAAAACTACTTAAATTTTCAAAAAATAACTGAATTTTGAACGAAATTGTTAAGGTTTGAATAAAATTATTAAATTTTTTTTCCATTAGTTGAATTTCAAATTAAAATTACGAATCTTTCATGAGACAAATTAACTTCAAACAAAAAAGTTAAACCTTTAACCGATTGAATTTTCAATCCAAAAATATTAATTTTCAACGAAAAATAAAATAGTCGATATTTTAAGCAAAAAAGTTTAAATTTTTATTTTTAAGCAGTTTTAATTGAACCAAAAAAGACACATTGAAAAAAAGTTGTATCCTCAACCGAAAAAAAAAATTAATTTTAAATTAAATTTTTAATTAAATTATTGAATTTGCAACTAAAAACAATTAATTCTCAACCCATACTGTGATATTTTAGTTCTTAGTCAAAAAATTAATTGAAAAAATAATAATTTTGGACAAAAAAAAACTAATTTTCATAAAAATAGTTTAACTTTCAAACAAAGAAATTGATCTTCATCCAATAAAATATATTTTAAATAAGAAAGTTCAACTTCAAACCAATAAATTAAATTTTTAGTCAAGAAAATTCATTTTCTACCAAGAGAAAAACCGAAATTCGAAAATTACATAAACCTAGAACCAAATTTTTTCATTTTCAACTAGAAACGCTAAATTTTTATCCAATAATAAAAAAGTTACATTTCCGGTAAAAAAATTAATTTTTAGCAAAAAAAAAGAAAAGTTTCAACAAAATAGTTTAATTTTTAACGATTAATTTTTTTACCCAAAAAAACGAATTTACAATAAAATGCATAAATTTTTAACAAAATTGTTGATTTTCTAGTTGAAACCGATCAAGTTTCAACTAATAATGTAATACTTTAATTTTTAGTAAAAGAAAATTTTAATCAATGATATGAACATTTTACAAATTGGTTCAACTTTTAACCAAGTGATTGAATTTTCAAAAAAAAAAAATAATTGTTAATAAATAGGGCAATATTCTAATTTTCAACTAAAAACGAGTAACTTTTTAACCAAACAATAAAAATTAAATTTCCAGTTAAGAAAATGAATTTTTAACCAAAAATAGAAACGAATTTAGAATAAAATAGTAAAATTTTCAAACAAATAGTAGAATTTTGAACCGAAATATATAAATCCTGTAAGAGAAACATCTCCACAGTGGATAATTTAACCCTTTCTCTTCTCTTTTTTATTTCCATTTTCCCATTCCCTTTCCTATCTCCCATTTTCTTTTTCCTCTTCCTTTTTCCCAATCCTTTTTACTCTGTCACCTTTTACCTTCACACTTTACCCTTTACCCTTTCACCTTCTCACTTCCCCTTTTTCCCTTTTCTATTAACCCTTTCTTTTTCTATTTTCCTCTGTCTTTTCTTTTCCGATTTCCCCTTTTCTTTTTCTCCTCACCCTTTCCTCTTTCCTTTTTTTTCTTTCTCCTTTCCTCTTTCTCCTGTTTCCTTTTCCTTTTCTCTTTTTCCTTTACCCTTTCACCTTTTCACTTTCCTTTTTTCTTTTTCACTTTTCCCTTTTTCCTTCACTCTTCACCCTCTACCCTTTCACCTTTCTACTTTCTTTTATCCCCTTTTCCTTTCTCCTTCCTCTCTCTATTTCTATTTCCCGTTTTCCGTTCCTCTTTTTTATTTCCGCTTTTATTTTTTTCTTTCTCTCTCTATTTGAGTCTTCTTTTTGTGCCTCACTGACACACATTATTTTTTAAGAAAGAAATCAAAGTCACAAGAAAATATCTACTTTAAGAAAAAAATACATTTCACCTTTGTGATTTCATCTTTTGAATTCTATTTATCAAAACGAATGCGAAAAAATTGTTGCCAAGGTTGGTTTAGTCGACGAAAGGAAATTGGAAGCGATGGAATAACAATGACTGGTCTAAGCATGCAGGGAAAGGAAGGCCGTAAAATGAATGAAGTTTTTTCCCCGATCGACGTATGCGAGAGACGTGTATAATAAGTATGAACCCTAGTAGCGACCACTCGAGCTGTCTTAACCCATAAAATGAATCCGGTTGACCGATGACTAATGGTTGCTTCCCAAGAGCACAAAAAAGCTTTTTGCTCCAGTCGAATGAAGAGCGCACGTGGAGGCGAAGGCCGGTCAATGAGGGTTAGTTGCTCCCTTCCCATACTTCCCCTTTCCTCACTTTACGCTTTGCTCATCCTCTCTCTTGTAATTTCTTCCTCTGCTACCTTCCCCTTTGCTACTTTCTCCTCTTCTACCTTTCTCTTTTCTCTACTTTCCCCCCTTTGCTGCTTTCACTTCTTTGCTACTTTTCCCTTTCTGCTACTTTCTCCTCTCCGCTGCTTCCTTTTTTTCAGTTCGCTAACTAACAAGCCTCTTCTTATACTCCCCTTTTCTAGCCATCACTTTGCCTCCCCTGCTCACATGCACTACCGTGCTAGCCCTGCACCTACTTTTTGTTACTGCCCTTCCATACTTTCTATCATTTTCCCTATTTCTTTTAACCTCATTGCCTTTAAGTTTTCGCCTCTCACTTCCTATACTTCTCTCTAATGTTCCCACCCCTTTTTTTACTCACTTCCCCTCTTTTCTCTACAACTTTTTTCACTTTACTTCTTCTTCTCCTCCCTTCCTTTTCTCTCACTGCGCCTACTCTTCCTCTCTTCATTTTACCTTACTTCTTTTTCTACTTCTCCGCTCTCCTTTTTTGTCCCTACCTCTAATTCCCTCTCACTCCCCTACTTTTCTACCCTCTATTTCACTTAATTTCTCCTACTTTTGCTTCCTTTATTTTCCTTTACTTTCGTTACTACCTCTCCTCTCATTCCTTCAAAACTTAGTTAAAAGAAACGGAAGACAGAAAAAGAAATTCTCAATTATTTTTCAAAAAGGGAAACACTAAAGTGAATAGAAATTAAAAGAGCATGCTTCAAACTGAAAAAGTATAGGTTGGTAGGGTTTATTAAAATAATTATTCTGTCTTTTAATTCTCCTCTTCTCATACTCACCCTACCCTCACTTCACGCTTCGCTCACCCTTTCTTCTCCAACCACTTCCTCCTCTACTTCTTCCTCTTCGCTACCTTTTCCTCTCCTCTACTATGCCCTCTCTGCTGCTTTCTCCTCTGTGCTACTTTTCTTTTTTTCACTACTTCCCTTCTCTGCTTACTTCTCTAGCTAACGCTTTTCTTCTCCTACTTTCCTTTTCCAGTCATCACTACCCCTCCTCTACATAGACGCGCTGACCTATTAGTCCTGCACTCAATTACTCTTACTACCTTTTCTACATTTTCCATCATTTTTCCTATTTCTCCTTACCTTATTTCCTCTCATTCTTCTCCCCTCAGTTTCACTAATCCCTTTTCATTTTCCCACACTTCTTCTTCTTACTTCTCTACCACTCCTTTTAATATACTGCTCCTACTTCCCCTCCCTTTATTTTCTTTCGATGCACCTACTCACCCTTCTTCTATTCCCCCTCGCATCCTTTACTACCCATCTTCTTTCTGTCATGTTCCCACACCTGTTAATCTCTTACTCCCGCTACTTTCCTACCTTCTATTTACATGACTTCTCTTACTTCTCCTCTTGACCTAAAAAAAGGAGTTTTGTAGCCTATCAGGAGGTTAATTAGGACGCTAAAATCTCCCCCTCTC
The DNA here is from genome assembly GCA_032357855.1 of Amphibolips quercusostensackenii. Classification (NCBI taxonomy): domain Eukaryota; kingdom Metazoa; phylum Arthropoda; class Insecta; order Hymenoptera; family Cynipidae; genus Amphibolips; species Amphibolips quercusostensackenii. The sequence continues at coordinate 3,108,333 of JAUELO010000020.1, forward strand.
ATAATTACCCTTTTCTTACTTTCTCTTCTTCCACCTCCTCTCACTTCTTCTACTTGTTTATTCTCTACTTTTCTCTCTTCTATCTCTCTTACTTCTCCTTTTCTACTTACGCTTACTTTTTTATTACACTCCCCTCCTTCACCCTCCTCATTTTCCTGACAACCCTATACAATTCTGATGAGCAGAAAATGGATTAATAAAAAAAATATCATTCAGGTTGAAAGTTTATTTGGTGACATTTTTTTAAATATATAACAACTCTCAAGGAATGTTTGAGGAATAAATTTCACCCACTTAATTATGAATTTCTCAAGAGTATTCTAGATAATTAAAAAAGTCTCTTTAATTTTTAAGATTTTTAAAAAAAATTCTAGATTTTTTTTTAAATAATCTAGAGTGTTGCACAATATTCTAATGTCCTAATGTGTAAAGTTTAAAATAAGTCTTTCTAAGTAGTATAAGTCAATTAAAGTCGGCCAATTTCAGTAACTGAAACCAGAAAAATTGTTTTAAGTAGTGTTAGTCGTTCTTAGCCCGACAAATTGTGTGATAAGCTGATATATAGCCTGATTCAATTTAAGAAAGCCAATTCCTCAGAATTTGATATTTTGTTTAACCTTGATTATTTCTAAACTTCTACTTAAATTCAGGAAAATTCTGGACTTTTGCTAGATTATTTTGGAAAATGAAGCAATTTTCTGAAAAATTCTAGAATTTCAAAGAATGTTATCGAAAGTTTAAATTTATATATATATGTGTGTGTGTAAAAATTAACTATTTTTTTAAAAATTCAACAATCTTGTTAGAAATGTATTTTTTTACTAGTTTAGAAAATCAACATTTTTGTTGAAAATTCATCTTTTTAGCTTAAAAGTTTAATAATTCGAATAAATTTTGTTTCTTGTGTGAAGAACCCTTCTTAATGAAGAATTTAACTCTTCTGTTTGCAATTCGTATTTTTTGTTTGTAAATTTATCTCTTTTGGTGAAATTTTTATCTTTTTTTGGTAAAAAATTCAACTTCTAAACTAAAAATTAACCGGTTTTGATTAAGAATTTAACTATTTTGTTAAAAATTGGTCTTTTTTGGTTGAGATATCAACTAGTACATTTTTTTAGTATTCTATTCGACGCATAAGCGGAAGGGGAAAAAGGAAAAGAAAGACAGGGAAAAAAAAAGGAAAAGTGGAGAAGCGAAAAAGGAAGAAGGAAAGAAAAAAGTGAAAAGGAAAGGGAAAAAAGAAAGAGGAGAGAGGAAAAAGAAAGGGGAACAAGGTGAAGGGAAAAAGAAAAGGAGAAAAGGAGACAAGGGGAACGTAAAGGGAAAGGGAAAAAGGATGAGGGAAAGGGGAAAGGTGAAAGAAAAAAGGGCAGGGCCAAAAAGGAAGGAAGGCAACAAAAGAGGAAAACGAAAGGGGTGAGGGAAAGAGGAGAAGGATTAAGAAAAGAGGAGAAGGAGAGTAAAAAATAGGCGGAGGAAAGGCAAAAAGAAAAGGGAAAGGAGAAAATGAAACGGGACAAGAAAGGTGGAAAGGGTAAAGGTAAGGGGAAAAAGTAAAGGGAAAAAAGGGAGAAAGAAGAACAAGTAAAAAGGGGGAAGAGAAACAAAAAGGGAAAAGGAAAAAGGGACAGAGAAAGGAATAAGGAGTAAGAAAAAAGGGCAGGTGTAAGGGGAAAATGACAAGGGAGAAGAGAAAAGAGACAAAAAGAAAGAGAGGATGAAAAGGGAGAAAACAAAAGAAGAAAAAAGGAGAAAGCAAAAAAGGAAGGAAAAAGAAAAGAAGAAAAGGGGACAGCGGAGGGAGGATAGGAAGAAGGAAAGGTAAAAAGAGAAGAGGAAAGGGGAAAAGAAAAAGGAAAAAGGGAAAAGACAAGAGGGTGAAGTCAATAGGGAAAATAAAAGGGAAAAAGCGGAAAGTAGGAAAAAGTGTAAAAAGGAAAGAAAGGGGAAAAAAGAAAGGAAAGTCAGAAAGGAAAAAGAAAAAGAAAAGAGGATAAGGAAAAGGGAAAAGGGCCTATTTCAGATAAAGTATCGTATGCACCGCGGCAGTAAGGTCTTTGCATTAAAATTTTACGCCCTCTGAAGCGGGCGTGAAATTGTGTTTACGCCCGTCTTGTTTTTACGCCCGCTGACAATCATCGGACTAAAATTGGCAACTTCACGCTGGCTAAGCAGGCAAATGAAGGAGCGTTTTCAGAGGGGTTAGACAAAAATATGTTTTTTTATTTAAAAATTAAGTTTTTTTATTTTTGGCTTAGAATGTGTTTTTTTCTATTAAAAATTTTTTTCTTTGGTTGGCAATTAATATATTTTGTTAAAAATTCAACTTCTCTCTTTGAAAATTAATATTTTCAGTTAAAAATTGATCTGTTTATTTTAAAGTTCATTTTTTTTGGTTGGAAAGTCTGCACGTAAAATTCTACTTTCTGGTTGAAATTTCTTTTATTTGTTGTTGAAATTCAACTTTTTGTTTAAAAATAAAGCTTTTTTGGTTAAGGATTCAACTTTTTTGTTGAAAATTTGTCTTTTATTGTTGAAATCTGGACTGTCACATTTTTTGTTTAGAATTTCCTTTTTCCGTTAAAAATTCAACTTTTTGATTAGAAGTTAAACTTCTTTATTAGAAATTTATTTTTTGATTAAAAAAATATTTTTTAGCTTAAAAATCAAACTGTTTCATTTATTATTTAAAATGTGTGTTTGTTTAAAATAAAAATTCTTTTCTTTTGTTGGAAATTCATTTCTTTGTTGTTGAAATTCTAACTATTACATTTTTTGTTGAAAATTTACATTTCTAGGTTGAACTAGGTTGAAAATTCAACTTCTTAAATAAAAGTTAAACTTCTTTACTGAAAATTCAATTTTTTGTTGAAATTTTTTTTTTTTAATTTAAAACTTAAACTGTTCCACTCTTGGTTAAAAATTTTTTTGTGAATGAACATTTTTCTCTTTGGTTGAAAATTTTTTTTCCAATGAAATCTCAACTATCATATTTTTTGTTTAGAATTTTCCTTTTTTGGTTAAAAAATCAACTCCTTGATTCAAAGTTCAACTTTTTGACCAAAAATGCATTTATTTTTTAAGAATATTTTCTTTTATTTAAAAATTAAGCTTTTCATTTTTTTCAAAGTGTATTTTTTTATGAAAATTTTTCTTTTTGGTAAAAAATTGATCTTTTTTAGTTGAAATTTCACCTATTACATGTTTAGTTTATAATTTTTCTTCCTTTGTTAGAAATTCATCATTTTGATAAAAAGTTGAACTTCTTTACGAAAAATTAATTTTTTTATTACAATTTTTGTTGTCTAAAATTCAAATTTTTCCGTTTTTGGTTCAAGATGTGTTTTTTTTTATTAAAAATTTTTCTCTTCAGTTAAAAATTTTAAAATTTTTTGATTAAAAGTTAAACTTCCTTACCAAAAATTGATTTTTTTATTAAAAACATTTTCTTATTTTGAATCCAAACTTTTACATTTTTGGTTCTAAATGTGTTTTTTTTTTTTAAATAGAAATTCTTCCCTTTAGTTACAAATTAGAATTTTGTATTTAAAAGTTCATTCGTTTTGTTAAAAAATTCGTCTTTTTTAGTACAAAATCAATTCTCTTGGTTAAAAATCCAACTGTTTTCTCAAAAATTCGTATTTTTAAATAGAAAATTAACTTTCTTGTTGAAAATTAATATAAAAATGTTAAAAATTTAACTGTTTTAGAAAAAATTCGTCTTTTTGGTGAAAAATTTAATTATATAATAAAAAAAGATTTTTTAAGTTTTAAATTCAACTATTGCAGCTAAACATTAATAAATTTAGTAAAAATTCATCCCTTTAGTTGCAAATTTAACTGTTTTGTCGAAAATTCGATTTTAATTAAAAATTGATCTTTTTGAATGAAAGTTCAACGACTTCGTAGTAATCTTTGTTTATAAATCCAACTATTTTTGGTTGAAAATTAATTCTTTTTGACTAAAAATGCTATTATTTTGTTGATTTTTTTCTTTTTGTTTTCCATCTTTCTTTTTCCCCCTTATCTTTTCTTTTTTCCTCTTTCCGCCTCCCCATTTCCTTCTCCCTTCTCCCCTTATCTTTTTTTCTTTCCTTCTTCCTTTTCTCCCTTCTCCCTTTTTCCGTTCTCCCTTTTCTTTCACCTTTTCCCCTTTTGTTTCCCCCTTTTCTCTTCCTTCTTATTCCTTTCTCTGTCCCTTTTTCCCTTTTCGTTTTCTTTTTACCCTTCTCCTTGTTCCCCTTTTTCCCTTTTTCTTTTCTCTTTCTCTTATCTTCTTCCCTTCCCCCTCTCCCTTTTTTCTTTCTTTCTTTTCCCCTTTTCTTTTCGCTTTTTTCCTTCGCTTTTCCCCTTTACTTTTACTCCTCAGCTTTACTCTTTTCACTTTTCTTGTCCCCTTTCATTTTCTGATTTCCTTTTCCTTTTTTCCTTTTCCTCTTCTATTTTTCACTCTCCTGCTCCTGTTTCCTTACTCCTTCTTCCCTTTTGCTGTCCCCTTTCCTTCTTTCCTTTCTTTGTTCCCTTTCCCCTCCCCATTTTCCCTTTTGTTTTCCCCTTTTATTTCGCCCCTTCCTTTTTTTCCCTGCCCTTTTTCCTTTCACCTTCCCGTTTCCCTGATCCTTTTTCCCTTTCCCTTGTTCCCTTTTTATTTTTCCCTTCTTTTTGGGTAAAAATTCAAATTTTTTGTAGAAAATTCGTCTTTTTGTGTTAAAATTAATTTATTATAGTAGAAATGTAATCTTTTTTGTTTAAAAATGCAACTGTTTATAAACGATTTGCTAAAAATTTTATATTAAGCCTCTACTAATAAGAAACATAATTCTTTTTTCAAAGGGCTTTTTTCAGCTTGCGATGTTTTTTTTATCGCTGCAATACCTTTTTTAGTTAATAAAAACTACTCTTCTGCAGAAGGCGCTGCTTTTGACTAATAATCACTTTTCAGCGAATGCGGTATAAAAAATATATTTCTCTCTGACCTCCATCGACCCAGAAACGCGACTCGAGTCAGCAAATAACAAATGCTTTTTTTATCAAAGAAAATCTGTAAAGAAGTTTAACTTTTAATCAAGAAGTTGAATTTTTAATTAAAAAAGATGAATTTAAACCAGACTTTTCAACCAAAATTAATGAACTTTTAACTAAAAAGATTGATTCTCAACTAAGAAGATTAATTTTCCACCAAAAAAGACAAATTTTCCATCAAAGAAAAAAATTTTTATTAAAAAAATACATTTTGAGACAAAAAGAAAACAATTTAATTTTTAAATAAAAAAATTTTTTTATTAAAAAATTAATTTTTTAAAAATATAATTTAACTTTTATTCAAGAAGTTAAAGTTTTAAACAAGAAAGGGAAATTTTAAACAAAAAATGTAACATTTGAGATTTTAACCGAGAAATACAATCTTTCAACCAAAGAGAAACATTTTCATAAAAAAAAATGTAAACCAAAAACTCAACAGTTTCATTTTTAAATAAAAAATATTTTTAATAAAAAAATCATTTTTTGGTAAAGAAGTTTTGTCATCAAGAATTTCATTTTTTTTAACCAAAAAAGAAAAATTTTAAACAAAACATTTAATAGTTGACATTTCAACAGAAAAATACAAATTTTCAACCAGGCAGGAAAATTTTCATTGAAAAAAAATTTGAACCAAGAATAGAACACTTTTAATAAAAAAAATAATATTAAGACAGAAAATGAATTTTTGGTAGAGTAGCTTAACATTTATTTAAAAAGTTGAATTTTTAAGCAAAAAGGGAAATTCTAAACAAAAATTGTAATATGTAAGATTTCAACAAAAAAGACGAATTTTCAACCAAAGAGAAAAATTTCATTCAAAATAAAATTTCAAACCAAGAAAAGAATATTTAACATTCGCAAATTAAATTTTTTATTTTCTTTAATTTTAAAGCGTTGAATATTCAACGATTAAATATTCTTCAATTCTCAACTGCTGAAAAACAATCATGAATTAAAAATTCAAAAAAAGAAGCAAATTTTACTTAAAATAAGTGTTAAAAATCTTGTGCTTGAAGAAAATTGAATTTTTAACTGTTGGAAATTGGAA